>PVIH01008596.1:0-89542 GCA_004025045.1 Sigmodon hispidus
GGAAGAGACCTTGAATAAGGATATACAGGGAAAAAAAAATTCAGAGGGAAAGATGAACACAAAGAAAATATATGTGTAGCAATCTTATTTGTATTTCCACCCTTGATAAGCCATGCTTATCATTCTTATCCTCTGTATAGTTATTGTTAACTCTTCCACATTTTAAATTCTTTTTACTGTGTTTTTTTTTTGATAAATATAAAATAAGGAAGGAAAAAAAAATAAAAAAAAGAAAAGATGCCATTGCATACACAGAGCTCAAGGGTAGAACACAGCTAAATGGAACAGTGCTTCACTTCTTCTTTGATGGACTCTGGCATAGGTGCCAGAGAGGAAAGACTCATTTGCTTTAAGGGATTCACTACAGGGAGTTTAATTATGCTCCAGTAAGTAAATGGGCAGCAAGAGTGTACTTTTTTAAATAATGAGATCCTAATAGTGGATTTAAAACTGAGAGGACTGATAACTGAGTTGATGGAGTGCATGATGTAAAATCACTAAATAACAAATAAAAGTATTATGCTGCAAAAATAATAAAAATAAAGTCTAGCATCTTATGCTCTAGCACTTATTTTCTTGTTTCTCTATTTGTTGTGAATATATATTCAAATACTTGGTTGATACAGCTGATGCCTCTACACTTACCCATTTGACTGTGTAACAGTACCTTATTTAATGACCTAGTATAGAATTTCATGGCATAAGTTATATGTTATTAAATAAAATAAAGATATTTATAAGGACCAATTGAAAGTTTTACACAGTAATATTTGAGAAATACAGGATAAGTATTATAAAAGGAATATTTTCTGAAAATGTGTGTACTATGGGATCAGATAATAGGATGAAAATATATGAGAAACAAATAGAAAGTATAAATGCCAGATCACTCACTGCAACTAATTTTATAATACTACTGATCATTGAGAGTTTACTAGGTTTAGATACCTGCAAAGTCATATTTTTCCAGGTTAATTAAGCCAATGCTTAATTAATAAATGATCAATTTGCTATTACTCTGGTCAAAGAAGAGTAAAAACTTAGCCGAGATTACAATGTTTTGTTCTTCTGATTGCATGGCATTCTTAACTCATAGCATATAAGTCTGTATTTGCCCTCATATTTTGTATTCTATTTTACAAAACTACTAAATTATCAATCACAATTCTGTAAATGTTTTAATATATATATTATTATTATTAAAATATAATATTTCTCATGAACTACACATATAAAAACCAGGCATCTTTTTCTTACTTATATTTTTGTTTTACCATTCTCTCCTGCTTTGTTCTGCATATTGTAATTGTTTATCTCTCAAGGATAGTGTTTATCTCTAAACTTTTTCTTCTCACTGCAAGGAGGAAAACAAACACAGTGTCATTCCCCTAAATTTTAGCCATATTAGATTTCAAGAACAGCAATGACTAACAAAACAGCCTATTCTCTTGCTGATAGTAATTTTCTGAATTGCAGAGGCTACATTATAGAGCAAAATACCTTGGGCAAATCATATCAATATACTTGGAGAATGACTTAGATTAACAAAACAGAAATTCATCAGATCATTTTTTTTTAGAATAGATCAGTTTCATAATCACAGCCAGCACAAACAGAAGCTAAATTAACTATTCATTTTGAAGGAGAGATTTGCATAAGCAGACAGTTATGATAAGGTAGCTTTCACATTCCTAGAAAGAAGTTGAATAATTTTCAATGGGATTCTTCTTCAAAGATATTATAATTTAGTTCAACATATATTATAATAAGAGACATCTACACTGTCTTTGCCTTCATACTATGCCAAGTTAAAAAAAATGAGTTTGGAAGACCTGTGTCCAGAGTGGAATCAGAAATAAGCAGATTCTAGCTCCTGGGCTACCCATTCAGAGAATCCCTCTCTGGGGTCTGGGTCACACCCAAGGTTAGTATCTCATACTCTGGCTAGCAGAAGGGTGCCAGGCTTTAGCTGGGAGGGACCTTGCTTAGCAACTCCTAACAGAAGAGACCTCCCATACCCTGGCCCTGTCACCAGGCCAAACTGCATCATCAGACAGGGACTGATTCCTTTGAAACTCAGACCCATGTGAAGAGCAGAGTCAGAGAACATGCAGGCCCCTTGCTAAAGGCAGACAAGAGACACATAAGCCCTCTAGACATAATTGACTAGAAGCTGACTAAGTGTGAACCACTGAAGCCAAGGGCAGATGCCCGTCCAAGAATATATATATCAATGTAAAGATCAACAGGCAATACCAGAAGAAACTGTTGGGTCTACAACACCATGACCTGAACAGAACAATAAAGAGTAAATTGAAGGAAACAATAGCAAAAACAGCTTGATGTAGAATATAGAAGCCACATAATAATCAAGACACAAAATATACAGGACATAGAAAAACATTTAAGTGCTGCAAAAGAAAAGGGCCAACTTACTTATAAAAGCAGACTCATCAGAATAACACTTGACTATTCAATGGAAACAATGAAAGTAAGAGGGTCCTGTTCAAAAGTTATGCAGACACTAAAAGACCATGGCTACCAACCCAGACTACTATACCTAGCAAAAATATCAGTCACCATAGATCAAGTAAACAAGATATTTCATGAAAAAGTCAAACTTAAACAATACCTATCCGTAAATCCTGCTCTTCAGAAACCATTAGAGAGAAAACTACAACCTAATGATCCCAGATACACCTATGACACCACAAACAATTGATAATCTCAAGGAAGTAAAGATCAAAGAAAGGAAATACATATGAGCTACCACCCAAAATAACAGGAAATAACAATCAGTGGTCACTAAAATGCCTTAATATCAATGGAAAAAATTCATGCGTAAAATGACACACACTAACACGATGGATACAATCAGAAGCCATTCTTCTGCTGCATACAAGAAATAGACTTCAACCTTAAAGACAAACACAGGCTCAGAGTAATTGGTTGGGAAAAGATTTCCCAATCAAATGGCCCCAAGAAACAAGCTAGTGTTGCCATTATAATATCTAACAAAGTAGACTTAAAACTAAAATCAATTAAAAGAGACCAGGATGGAAATTACTTATTCACCTAAGGAAAAATTGATCAAGATGAGATCTCATTCTTGAATATTTATGTCCCTAATATAAACACACCTATCTATGTAAACAAAACACTGCTAAAGATCAAATCCCACATTAACTCTCACATCCTAATAGTGGGAGATTTCAACATCCCACTTTCATTCTTGGATAGGTCAACTGGAGACAGACTAAACAGAGAAATAAGGGGTAAAACAGAGGTTATGATGCAAGTGGATTTAATAGATATTTACAAAAGTTTCCATCCAAACTCAAAAGAATATACATATTTCTCAGTACCACATGAAACTTTCCTTAAAATTGACCACATAATTGATCATAAAGCAAATATCAATGAATACAAAAAATGGAAATAATCCCTTGTGTCATATCAGACCATCAGGGCCTAAAGTTAGAGTTCAAGAATATCAAAAATCATAGAAAGCCTATCATCTCATGGAAACTAAACTTCAATCAAGTGAATCACCTCTGGGTCAAGGAAGAAATTAAGAAAGAAATCAAAGTCTTCCTAGATTTTATCAAAACTGAATCCTCAATGTACACAAATTTGTGGAACACAATGAAAGCAGACTTAAGAGGAAAATTCATAGAAATAGATGCCTACATGAAAAACCTAGAGCAATCCCATACAAGAGACGTAATAGCACAGCTGAAAGCCTAAGAACAATTAAAAGCATATTCACCTAGAAAGGAGACACAGCAAAAATTAGTCAAAATCAGAACTGAAATCAATAAAAATGAAACAAAAAGAATCAATGTATCAAAGAGTCATTTTTTTGAGAATGTCAACAACATAGATAAACCCTTATCCAAACTAATCTTAAAGCAGAGAGAGAGAGAGAGAGAGAGAGAGAGAGAGAGAGAGAGAGAGAGAGTATCCTAATCAACAAAATCAGAAAAGAAAGGGGGACATAAAAACAGACTCCAAGGAAATTCAGAGAATTATCAAGTCATACTTTGAAAGTAACAGATCTATTTGACAAAAATTTTAAATCACGAAAGAAAGAAATTGAAGAGGATATCAGAAAATGGAAAGCTCTCCCATGTTCCCGGATAGGTAGGATCAACATAGTAAAAATGACAATTCTACCAAAAGCAATCTACAGATTCAATGTACCCCCCATCAAAATCCCAACACAATAATTTTTGGAACTTGAAAGAATAATATTCAATTTCATTTGGAATAACAGGAAAGCCAGGATTGCCAAAACAATTTTATTTAACACAAGATCCTCAGGAAGTACCACCATACCTGACTTCAAGTTATACTATAGAGCTACAGTAATAAAAACAGCCTGGTACTGGCATAAAAACAGACTTGTGGATCAATGCAATAGAATTGAGGATCTAGACATTAACCCAAAAACCTAGGAACACATGATCTTTGACAAAGAGGCCCAAAATATTCAATGGAAAAAAGATAGTATATTTAACAAATGGTGTTGGAATAGCTGGTTGGTAGTGTGTAGAAAAATGTGAATAGATCCAAACCTGTCACCCTGCACAAAACTCAAATCCAAGTGGATCAAAAACCTCAGCATAAATTCTGCGACTTTGAACTTGAAAGAAAAGAAAGTGGGAAATACACTTCTACGAATTGGCACAGGTGACCACTTCCAAAATATAATACCAGTGGCACAGATACTGAGATCAACAATCCATAAGTGGGATCTCCTGAAGCTGAGAAGCTTCTGTAAAGCCAAGGACACTGTCAATAGGACTAAATGACAGCCTACGGAATGGGAAAAGATTTTAACCAACCCTACAAGTGATAGAGGTTTGATCTCTAAGATATTTAAAGAACTCAAAAATCTAGAGCCCAAAACCTTGAATAGCCCAATCAAAAAATGGGGTACAGATCTAAAAAGGGAATTCTCAACAGAGGAACTACGAATGGCTGAAAGGCACCTGAAAAAGTGCTCATCATCTTTAGCCATCAGAGAAATGCAAATCAAAACAACTTTGAGATACCACCTAACACCTGTTAGATTGGCTAAGATAAAAGGCACAGATGACAGCCTATATTGGAGAGGATGCAGAGCAAGGGGAACACTCCTCCATTGTTGGTGGGAGTGTAAGCTTATTCAGCCATTCTGGAATGCAGTATGGTGGTTTCTCAGAAAATTGAGAATCAGTCTCCCCAAGGACCCAGCAATACCACTTCTGGGTGTATACCTTAAAAATGCACAGTCATACTCCAAAGGCATATGTTCATAGCATTGTTATTTTAATAACAAGAACCTGGAAACAACCTACATGTCCCTCAACTGAAGAATGGATTAACAATCTGTGGTACATCTACACAATGGAATACTACTCAGCAGTAAGAAAAAATGATATCATAAAATTTGCAGGCAAATGGATGGAAGAATATTCTCCTGAGCATGGTATCACAAACCCAGAAAGATAAGCAGGGGATGTACTCACTCATTAGTGGACTCAAAACAAACAAACATACAAGAAAAAAGCCAAGCATGCCCAAGCTGCATACCCCAACCACTGAACAGCTTGGGATCAGAAACACCTGGGACTGACTCCTTGGATCCCACTCCCCCTAGAGGAACACCTGACTCAGTCTTGAGGTTGGGGGGATAAAACTGGATCTGCCAGGAGTGGAGGGTTAATTAAGCAATATTGGGACAGTGAGACCATGGGACTGCCTGCCGCCTGTCCAGCGATGGTATAGGGAGTTGTGGAGAAGAGAGAATGACTTGATGTGGTGGGAAGAGAAAGGGACCTTGAATAAGAATATACAAGGATAGAAAGTGTGACTTCTCTGTTTATAATAATAAAAAATATAAACAAGAAAAATCTATACTCCACAAATATGGAAAACCTAGAAGAAACTGACCGATTTTTAAGCAGTTACAATTTATCAAAATTAAATCAAGATCAGATTAATTATCTAAACAGACAAATAACAGTAAAGGAAACTGAAGCTGTTGTTAAAAGCCTCCCAATTATAAAAAGCCCAGGTCCAGATGGTTTCCGTGCAGAATTCTGCCAGACATTCAAAGAAAAATTACTATCATTATTCCTCAAACTTTTTCACATAGTAGAAACTGAAGGAATATTGCCAAATTCCTTTTTATGAGGCCACAATTACCCTAATACTCAAGCCACTCAAAGACAAAACAAAGAAGGAGAACTACAGACCAATTTTGTTCATGAATATTGATGCTAAAATCCTCAACAAAATTTTGGCAAACCATATACAACAATATATAAAAAGATATCATCCATCATGACCAAAATGGGCTTAATCCCTGAAATGCAGGGTTGGTTCAACATACCAAAAACCGTAAATGTCATCTATCATATAAACAAATTGAAGGAAAAAAAACCACATGATCACATCCTTCGATACTAAAAAAGCCTTTGACAAAATCTAACATTCCTTTATGATAAAAGCCTTGGAGAGATCAGGAATACAGTGAAAATATCTAAATATAATAAAGGTGATTCACAAGAAGCAACAGCCAACATCAAACTTAATGGAGAAAAACTCAGAGCAATCCCACTAAAATCAGGATCTAGACAAGGACGTCCTCTCTCCTCTTTCTATTTAATATAGTTCTCAAAGTTTTAGTTAAAGCAATAAGAGAATGAAAGGAGATTAAGGGGATGCAAATTGGAAAAAGAAGAAGTGAAACTGTCTCTATTTGCAGATGATATGATTGTACACACAAGTCCCTCACAGAATTTTACCTGGGAACTTCTACAGCTGATAAACACCTTCAGCAGTGTAGCAGGATACAAGATTAACTCAAAGAAATCAGTAGACCTCCTATACACTAAAGGTAAAAGGGCTGAAAAAGAAATAGGGGAAACATCACCCTTTATAATAACTGCAAATAGCATTAAATACCTCTGTTTAATTACAATCAAAGAAGTAACAGATCTGTTTGACAAAAAACTTTAAATCACTGAAGAAAGAAATTGAAGAGGATATAAGAAAATGGAAACATCTCCCATGTTCCTTGAAAGGTAGGGTCAATATAGTAAAAATGGCAATCTTACCAAAAGCAATCTACAGATTCTATGCACTTCCTGTCAAAATCACAGTGCAATTTTTTTTAACAGACCTTGAAAGAACAATACCCAATTTCAATTGGAATAACAGTAAAGCCAGGATTGCCAAAAAAAACTTTGTTCAACAAAAGATCCTCAAGAGGTATCACCAACCTGGACTTCAAGGTATACTATAGAGCTACAGTAATAAAAACATCCTGGTCCTGACATAAAAAAAGACTTGTGGATAAATGGAATCGAATTGAAGTTCCCGACGACATTAACCCAAAAATGTGTGAACACCTGATCTTCGATAAATAGGCCCAAAATATTCAATGTAATAAAAGTCAGTATCTTTAACAAATGGTTTTGGCATGGCTGGATGGTATTGTGTAGAAAAATATTAATAGATTCAAGCCTGTCACCCTGCCCAAAACTCAAATCCAAGTAGATCAAAGACCTCTCCATAAACCCCGCCACCCTGAACTTGATAGAAAAGAAAGTGGGAAATACTATCCAACGCATTGGCACTGGTGAACATTTCCTAAATATAAAACTAGTAGCAGAGACACTAAGAACAACTGTCAATATGTGGGACCTTGTGAAACTGAGAAGGTTCTGTAAAGCCAAAGACACTGTCACTATAACAAAATGACAGCTTATAGTATGGGAAAAGATCTTCACCAACCCTACAACTAACAGAGGACTGATCTCTAAAATATATAGAGAACTCAGGAAAGTTTAAAACCCTAAATAACCCTGTTGAAAAATGAGGTTCAGAACTAAAGAGGGAATTCCCAGAAAAATTACAAATGGCTGAAAGGCACTTGAAAAAGTGCTCAACATCTTTAGTCTTCAGAGAAATGCAAATCAAACAACTTTGAGCTACCATTTTATACCTGTCAGAACAGCTAAGATCAAAAGTACAGATGAAAGCTGAACACAAAGAAAATATATGTGTAGTAATCTTATTTGCATTTCCACCCTTGATAAGCCATGCTTATGAGTATTATCCTCTGTATAGTTATTGTTAACTCTTCGGCATTTTTAAATTCTTTTTACTGTTTTTTTGATAAATACAAAATAAAGAAGAAAAAAAAAAGTACAGATGATAGCCTATGCTGGAGAGAATGCAGATCAAGGGGAAATCTTCTTTCTCGTTGGTGGGAATGTAAACTTGTCCAGCCACTCTGGAAAGCAATATGGAGGTTTCTCAGAAAACTGAAATCCATCTTCCCAAGGATCCAGCAATATCATTACTGTGTATATATCCTAAAGTCAGTTATTCATACCTCAAAAGCAACTATGTTCATAGCAGCATTATTTGTAATAGAAAGAACCTGCAAACTATCTAGATGCCTCTCAACTATAATGGATTAACAAAGTGTGTTACTTCCGCACAATGGAATATTACATGGCAGTAAAAAAAAAAAAAAAACCTAAAATTTGCAGGCAAATGGATGGATTTGGAGAATCCTCCTGTGTGAGTTCTCACAAAGCAGAAAGACTCACAGGGGATGTACTTCCTCTTTAGTGGAATTTAAACAAAAAGCAAAGAACACCCAAGCTGCAAACCACAAACACTGAACAGCTTGGGATCTGAAGGAACTTAAGAGAGTCATCCAGGGAATCCCCTAGGAAGAGAAAATAGAGAAAATCTCCTTAGCTTTTTGGAAACATAAGGGGTTGCAACCAAGAAGAAGTGAGAACAAATCACAAGAGAAAGAAATGTTGAGTGAGAGGAACAACAAGAAAGGAGAGGAAAAAAAAAAAAGATGTAGTTCTTCCAGTTCTTCAATTAGGTACCATCTTGAGAATTAAGTATAAATAGAAAAATTAGGACACACAAAAAAAAGAAAAATTAGGACACAATACCAAAAGTATAAATAAATTAATCCTAATCCTCCCCTTGCAGGTACTGAGCAAAATAACAGTTTTGGTTTTTGCCTTTAAAAATATTTGGTTTCTGAATACCTAAGTGTAGTCCAGCCAGCTAGAACAAAGATCTGAAATGTCATAAACTGTGCCTGAGTGGTTATTTTTGGTACAATACTCCTAATAGTAGTGGGATAGGTTGCTGAATTTAGCTTTTTGTGGTTTCTAGAACCATAGCATTTTTAAAAAATAAAATTATATTAAAATGCTATATACAAAATGTAATGATTGTTGCAATTAGGAATTGTTAACAAAATTCTATTATTGTGTGACACCTGTTATTCTAAATTGAGTTGGCACTCTAGGCATACTGCATGATTGATTCAGTTAAAAGACAGACAGAAATGTAAGCAAAGCTTTCATCACCAAATTATCTATATCTTCTGCTATTGTGAGAAAAATAGAATTGCAGAATAGTGACCAGCTTTTACCGAGGGAAACAACAACTTAAAACTTGGAAATTTATTCTAGGCTTTTTCTTTTGTATTATCAAAAAAAAGTATTTTTGTTGAGTATTTGTACAAATTTTAGGAAAAACATTTAATCTGCTAAATGAGATAACAAAAATTGTTCCTAAAGTGTAAGCAATCATCACACAAAAGTATGCAAGTGGCAGTGGCCAAAGGAATCAAAAGGAAGGAAATGTCAGGAGGTCACTATTCTCTATTGTAAAAAGGAATTATAACAAATGCATAAAGCAGAAGATTTTCAAATAATACACCCCCTCTCACACTAGTCTGACCATGCAGATAGAAAGCAAATAATCTTTGCATTATTTTCATGAGTTGATCTGAAAATGGAAGTTGTAAAATATAATTTGAGAATTTATATTTAGTTTATAAATAATAAAAAATGATGTGTAATATTACAAAATTTATTATAGCGTTCAAGGTAAGAATTCTCATATCATATTCTGCTCAAAAGACACATTTTATAAATAACTGTTCATTCTTGAAAACCTTAAAATATGGTATTTGATTTTCCTCTCTCAGAAATATAATAACCAACCAGTAAAAAAAATTGAAATATACTTTAACTTTAAATCTAATTCATTTGTTAATTTTTAAGTGTGTGTGTCTGTGTTTCTGTGTGCCTGTGTGTGTGTATTGTGTGTGTGTGTGCACATGCCATAGAATGCCAGTTGAGATCACAGGACAGTTACAGAAAATTAGTTTCCTACAACTACCACAAGGATTCTAAGAACAGAATTATGGTCGTAATCACTTTTACCCTATGAGTCATTCTTAAAGGCCCATTGTATTATTTAATATTTACTTTTTAGCGAAGATCTTCTTAATGTTAATTTAAGACTCTTTGCTTTATATCTTTAAATATTTTTGTACTTAAAAAAACTTACTGAAGTTAAACTTTATATACAAAGATTCAGTTCAAGAACAAAAAATTATCATAACATTTACAAAATTTTAATGTAATATTTCATTTTCTTTAGAAAGAAATAAGAGATTGCTTATTCTGGAGCCAGCTAAGGGTACAAAGCTTGGCAACACAGATACCACAAAGGATTTCGAGGCAAGGGTCATTGAAAATGTGCTGCTTACAATAATCTATACCTATGGTAAAATAAATGTGAAATAATTCACTATTTAAATCTCATCTATTATCAAAGGAACTTGTATGCTTTACACTTTATTTTGAGAAGATATGGATACCTGAATCAAGCATATTTATGAGATTAAAATATCATCCATATAAGCAAGATGTCCACGAGAAAATAAACAATAAACTAATTTACTTTTGTGAAAAATAAAATGTCATTTCCCTTATTTGCTCTACAAATATAACAGAAAATTTTGATACTATTATACTAGTATAGGGACTAGTATCCTTTAAAAATCTGTAGAAAAAAATTTAAGAAAAAATATTGAAGACTTCCCTTATTAGTAATATCATTAAAAGAATGTGAGCAATGTGGCTGTTAAAATACAGCAAGAATGACCTGATGTGGTGGGAGGGGATAGGGACCTTGAATAAGGATATACAAGGTTAGAAAGTGTGACTTCTTTGTTCTTAATAATAATAAAATAAAAAAAAAATAAATAAAATACAACAAAGTTAAAATTTCCTTTTTTATAGAATAAAACAATAGAGGAAGAGACATATGACACGGGGAAGAAAAGGAGTTAGAGATGAAAAAAAACGCGCAGTGTATTCTCTATCTTATATTAAACATACTTTTGTGCTAGTAAAAGAAATTCAGTGTAAATAATGTATCTCAGTGATGATGGCAATATTTTGACCATTTTCTTATATTTCCTTATGATCCTACCTTTATTTCACTTATAACTGGGTCTAGCAGTCATATTGTTAAGACTTTACAGTATTAGCTTCTGACATTACAAGGAAACATAATCTTAAATTTACTTTATTTTATTTTATTTTATTATTATGAACAAGGTCCCTTCCCCCTTCCACCACATCAGGTCATTCTCTCTTCTCCACAACAATTAACTTTAAAGAAGAAACAGGAAGCCCTTTTCCTGTGTGTATATGAAAAATTAAAGTTATTTCAAATATTTTCCTGAAATAAAATTGGTGTTCTAATAATAAGAGAATGGTGAAAATTTGATGGAACACATCATTCTCACCATTAATATCTTAAAACACAAAGAGATAAAATTGAAAGACTTAGATGAACAAATGAAAATCTGTGTTGAATTTCTGGATTAAATGAAAAGAGGTAAAAAAAAAATCAAGAATCTACATGAATCTTAAGCAGGCAAACCAATGAAGAGGTAAATTCAAATACAGGCATAAGCTTTAGAAACCTCAAAGCTCACCTCCAGTAACACACCTTCTACAACAAGACAGAACCGCTAACTCCTTCCCAACTAGGTACCAGACATTGAAGTATATATGAGTCTATGTATGGAGGGTACTCTCATTAAAAAAAAAAAAAAAAAAAAAAAAAGAGAGAGAGAGAGAGAGAGAGATGTAAACTTTTCTCCACTTTTTTTATTCTCTCTTTACACCCATCTTTCTGTTACTCATACAATTTTGAGCTCAGTTTTATCCAAAGTAGTTCTTCAAATTTTAGTATATTTTAGATATTGTATTATTTGGTATTACTAGACTAATATTCTACCTTTAATATAAGACAGAGAAACCTTTAAATTATAAATATCTGAAATCTTTAAATTACACTTCAGTGTTTGATACTTTTGTATATTTTAATGTGAAAATATAAGATTAAATTATAAAATTTTTGTTTGAGTTTTTTTGGGTTTTTTCCTTTTGTTTTGTACATGGTTTCTCTGTTTAGCTCTGGCTGTATAGGAGCTCACTCTGTTGTCCAGGTTTTGTACTCATGTCATGAGACCCCGCAAACCACCAAAGAGAAAATTTTTCACATAAGCAGACAAGGGTCGTTTTAATATAAGGTTCAAACTTAGTCCACAACCCTATACTCCAATACATCAGGAACTGTGACCCTGAGCTCAGAAACAGCCATTTTTAACCAAACCAAACCAAACCAAACCAAAACCAACCAAACCCAACCAAACCAAACCAAAACAAAACAAAACAAAACAAAACAAAACAAAACAAAACAAAACAAAACAAAATGCAAGCCGGAATATCCTGGCATTTTCAGATTGGGTAAAGGATATGAGTTAAGGCAGTTTGTGAAACTATAAATTAAACTTTCACCATGAAATCAAAGACGAATGACAGAATATCTGCAGAATCATCTGGATCTCCTTAATTTTTACTGTCCTGTTTCACAAGTGGCTCTTTCTACAGTATCTTTTGGAAGTTTGTTGCCACAGCACACTCTTGAGATTCTTTCTGGAACTGAGCAGAAGTCCCAAGCACAAATTGGTTTAAGAGGTTGGCCCTTCCCTAAAACGGAGTCTGTAAAATTGAGTCTAGGCCTTTCCATAGGCGGTCCTTGAACTTACAGACTTTGCCGGGCTCTGCTTCCTAAGAGCATGGATTAAAGTCATTCACCATCACTGCCAGAAAAAGCCATGTAATTCTAATTACATGGACTACCTCAAATATACCTCAAGTTAGAGAATGTATCAATCAAATACTAAATAATAATACATATTTTTCATGAATTTTTAAAAACCATTTTTTGACTTAGTATCTGAAATTTTATTTCTACTGACCATGAATTAAAGCAAACTCTTAAGAAAAGAGTACTGTATTCTCCTCATGGGGTTCTATTGCTTTAGACAGTAAACATCAATGGTATAATTTGTCATGGAGCTAGTAGGAAATATAGTGATAACTATTGTAACTCTATAATACAATTATATTTTGGTTGTGAGTCTAGCCTTTAAAAGCTGAGCCAACTCTCCATCTTTTCAATTATAACATGTTAACATATCAGAGAGTACAGATATTATTCTTTTTTTATTTTAATAGAAGATATTATAATGATTGTTAAACTTGTTATCTGACAACTTAATACTTATATAAATTATATTCTGATTACTGCAGCCCCAATTTTATAACATGCCTCCTACCCATATATCTGATTCCTTAAGCTCTACTAATTCTATCTCCACAAATATAACTTTGTTTTTCTTATTAAGCTTTGTTCATTAAGACCCAAGAATACAATCACAATATTACTATACTATGGCACTAGGTTTGTATTTATACATCTGATCCTGGTAGACATCATATATATACATTACATTATACATCATCATCATATACATTACCCTCTTCCAAAATGTATTAATATTGAATAGTTCCAAAAAGAAGCTTGCAATGTTAAGTTATTGGAAGGATGAATCCAAGATAAAAGCAATTAGAGGAACAAAATGTCAGAGACAACATATAAATCTCAGAATTTAAGTCTTTTTTTTTGGTTTCAATAACAGTATATACTTACAATAAATTAAACTTATGAATAATAAAGTAAATTAATTAATATACTCATTACTGCCCTTATTCAATTGTCTTAGTGAGAAATTGTAAAATTATTGTTGTAGGAATTTTGAAATATGTTGTATATAATTATTCGTAATGTTCACTACTCAGAGCAGAAGCTATATAGCCTTCCTGTAACAGCCTTATGTATCCCGACCAACATATTTCTATCCCCCATGCCTAAGCCTCTAGAGGACCCTGTCTCCCGGTTTCTGATTACCAATACTTGAATTGTTACCTCTAAGAGTGAATATGATTTTTCCTAAGGGTAATGTCATCTGTGTTTATTGACTTAATTAACAAAAGAAAGATCTATATTTTAAAGATAGATGTTGCATACATTTACTAATTATTCATTTTAGCTTTATAATTTAGGTGAATACACATACACATGATATTTCTCGTTTTACTTTAGGATGGCAATCCTACCTTGTTAATATTAACTTTGCAATCTTAGTATAAAACTGTAAGTTTTATAACAAATAATATTTTTAATGGTTCAGGGAAAGCATTTATATTTCAATGTTTTTTAAATTATTCAAATATGATGTCTTATTGTTATCATTATATTTTTAAATGCTTGTATAATATAATTATTTTTTGAATTTTCACTTCTTTATTTTGTATCACAGTTGCCACAGCACAGCATCTATTAGTCTTACCAATTTTGAATAAGACATTCTCTGTTTTTAGGACACCTAGAAACTATTCATTCTCATTCAACTTTTCACTGTGAAGAGACATCATATTTGACATTTCATAAGTATAGATTGTGTGTATTATTAAGTGTGTAACATATATATAGATATATACAATATTACAGAATATATTTTAATCATATTTTTCTCTCCACTAGTTACTTCCAGGTCTTCACAATTCCCTACTCATTTTCTTTTCCCTTTCCAACACCAAAACAAAACCAAACAAAAAACATAAAAATACATAAATATGATACTTTGAGGTATGTCTTCATTCCTGTCAAAAATTCTATAAGTTTTCCAATATTGATCATCATTTAATGTTTCTGTAGAGGAAATCAAAATGGTTAGAACTGCCAGAAGTTAAAATCTTAATTGCCATATATTTAAAAAATATAATAATTTTAAAACAAATCAACTTAAAATTGTGACAATAAGCTCATGAAAACAATATAATTGATGTTAATTAGGTCAAACATTTTGATTGGCTGTGATTTTCATTAGTAGACTCATTCTGTTGCTAAGAGAAGTTTTGATGAGGAAGAGTATAGTCTTCTGTGAGATTGTGTTGCCTAGTAATATCAAAACCCACACTAATGAAGTGTGGTCTCAACACAACACGAAGAATGAAAACGAACTGAGAAGATCTGGAAATGGGAGAACACACTTAAAGGTTATACAGTGTCAAATAATTATCCCATCCAAGAAAACATGCATAGACATGTAGTGATGTATGGACTAACCAGGTTACTTAGGAGTATGTAGGAAAAGGAATATACATAGACATAAATACATGTAATAACAATTACTAAAATCCACATCCTTAAATTTGAGGGACAACAGGGAAGGGCATTGTCATATATTGCTTTGTCTCTCCTCAATCTGACTTCATGTCCTATTACCACTGTGACTTGTTTTCTGAATTTCACTAAGGAATTACAAATAACAGAGGAACACCATGTGAAACTTGAGAATCTTTTAGAGAATATTTGCTCTCACTGAAGAAATCACTACATTCATATGTGGTGCTTCCTAACACTCTTGCTATTTTGTTTCTTTTTTTTTTTTGTATAATGGAGTATTGTTCAGATACTTCCTTTTTTACAATAAAAAATTACCCTCACATATGTTTAAAAGATGATATGAGTAAACACAAAATTTAATCCACAATATAAAACATAAAAATGTTTACTACAATGATTACCTATATTCATATAGAAAAAAAACCCTCCAACTTATCACAAAAAAACCCCTAGAAAAACACTAGCTGATAGACCAGAACAATATGAGAAATTAGTACATAAGGACAGTCTATTTCATCAAGTATTGTGATTAAATTGGAAGCTTTTAGAACATGTGTAACATTTTTTTAAAAAAATCTTTAAACTTTCATTTCAAAGAAAATGTTTAAAATAAATTGTTTTCTTCCAATAATAATAGAAGGAAAACAAAATGTGTTAATTATAAGTGGAAACTATTAAATTTTGCTGTTAATTGAAATTTTGGTTGTTCTGTATGAAAAAACAGTAAAAACAAAGGAACAGAATATAAGAATTAAAATAGAGTTTATATAGAGAATACAGGCACAGGCACTAGCTGATGTTCTCAAAATCTATTGATTTTGAGTTTTGCTCTCCAAAGAAGCACTCCACATCTTCTGGGAGTGAGGCCTCTATCTCATTTCAGGAATTGTAATGATTTTGCAAAGACAGTGATTACTTTCAATGGGAAGATTAATGTCTTCACTTCTCACATTTTCCCAATTTTTCTTTGAAGATAATCATCCACAGAGGCCAAATTATGCAGTATGAATTACAATTAAGATGAAATATGATGTGTTGTTTTGATATGTGCTAAAATTAGGAGAGCCTCAAATAGCCAAACCACAATGTCTGCTCTCTCTGGTACATGTTGGGAAGTGCTCATTCCTACACTACAGTTCTTTAAAAAGGGCCAAGCAATCTTACTGCTTACTGTGAGCAGTGAACCTCAGTTTCCTATAAGCTTGTTAATCAGAAATTCAATCCCTATACTTTCCCCCCACTGTATGGTAGGATTGTCTGATAAATACAATGCCTTTTTATGGATTTTTTTATTGCCTACACTGTTCTTTATTTCTAACTATTTTTTTTAGTCAGTTTATAAAATAATGGATTTCTTAATACCACCTCTGTATAGGCAAGCATAATGTGCATGTCACTTTCTTCTTCTGAAATATGGCTGTGAAGCAAAACAAACAAAAACAAAGATGTCAATATAATCTTTGTAATTTCAGGAGTCATGCTTAGTTATTTTCATTAACTGAAAATAAATTAATTTCTCATAAACATGTTGAAGAGAAAATGATTAAAACACTGTTGAAGAGGAGAAATCTAAGCATTAAAATCAAACGAACAAAAAATAGACTTTGGTCTTTTTTAATGGCAAATTTAGAATGACATATTTTCAAATGGCATTCCAAACTTAAATTTTTGGGTAAATTATTATGTTTAAATTTAGATTGTTATTAATATGCCACAAAGCTATTTACTCTAATTTTAAAAACAGAATTCAGTAGTTATTAATAGGAACTCTATCACTATAAAAAACAAACCAGAAGAAAGAAAAATACATGATTATCACATTAGATGCTAAAAAGTCCTCTAACAAAATCTTATACTGCTTCATGATTATAGTCTTTAAAAGGTCAAGGATACACAGAATATATCTAAGCATTATAAAAAGCAATATATAGAAGCCTATTGCCAGCTTCACATTTAATGGAGAGAAACTCAAAGGAATTCCACTGAAATCAGGAATAAGACATAGTTGTCTACTTTCTCCATGCCTTTCCAATATAGTACTTGAAGCTCTTTCAACAGCAATAAGACAACTAAAGGACATAAAGGGTATATACCTGAATAAGAAATACAAATATCATTAATTGCAGGTGATATAATAGTATACATAAGCAACTCCAAAACTCTATTAGAGAGTGCCTACTGCTGATAAACACCTTTAGTCAAGTGGATGAATATAAGATTAATAGGAAAAATTCAGTAGCATTGCTATATTCAAATGATAAATAGGTTGAAAAAGAAATCAGTGAGTCATGAAGATTTATAAGGGTCAAAGGGTAAAGAAATTTTCTTTGATACAGTTTCTTCTAGCAATGCAAGAACCTACACACATGTAGTCTCTCCAACATGACCCCCCTATACTTTTTTTGATCTGTTAACCGATATTGGACTGTATTCATTTAGTTATTATAATAAACAATGATGTTGTGTAAAAAAAGCTTAATTTACAATAGCCTCAAATAATAAAAAATATCATGATATGTCTTTAACAAAGCAAGTGAATGACCTGTATGATGAGGACTTCAAATCTAAAGAAGAAAAGAAAGACAATGTCAGAAGATGGAAAGATCTTCCATGCTCCTGTGCTGAAAAAATTAAAAAATAAAAATGGTCATGTAACCAAAAGCAATCTACTGTTTCAGTGGAAATAATATTAAAATCATGATATACTTCTTTACTGACCTGAAAAAAAAATAAACAAAACAAAAACTCAACTTGAAATGCAGAAAACAACAACAACAAAAACCTGAAATAGCTAAAGGCAGTTCTGTGAGACATTTTTCTAGTGACTCCTGAGAGAGGGTGCTGCCACAGTTAAGCTGGTCATTCTGAGTTCAAGAGGAAGGTGGTACAACCGAAGATTAACCAGCTTGTAAGTAGCAATCAATCCTTCATGGCCTTTGCTCCTACTCCTGCTCCAAGTGTTTGGTATTAGTTCCTGCCGTTGCTACTCTGAAGGTTGGATCTCTAAGATAACAATGCTTATCTAAGTTGTTAGGTGAATAAACTCTTTCCTTTCCAAGTTATTGCTGGTAATTGTGCTTTATCACAGAAACTCTAAGATACTATTGAAATTGGCAATCAGTTATTTCTCATAGAAGCCTTGTCTCTTTAAAGATTAGCTATAAATATGAGATAACATCTTTGACAGGTTTTCCTTTTCTTTTTTTTTTTTTCTCGATACCCTTTATGGGAGACATCACTGACTCTACTATGAAAGTGTTTCTCTGAGTTCCATAAGAAAGGGTACTTGGGGATTCCAATCCACCTAACAGGAGGGAAACTTGAAAGATGGAATCATAATTGTACCTTTAATTGACAATCAAACTGGGACTTCAAATTGCATTAACTGCAAAGATTTTGATGGCTGCTAATTGTTTATGGCCTACTCATGACTAAAATATAAGTAGTTTTTTAAACCCTCATGAGATCACTGCAATCAAACTCCTGCCATTCTTTTGTTGCACAGAGATTTGACTGAGTCAATAATTATAACAGCCATGGAGTGTCTTCCAACTTCTGTAAACAAACTAGTGACAGGATTTTGAGATGAAAATGTAAGGTCAAGCACTGAAAAGTCAATTCTAAAGCATATACTACATGTCAAACACACATTCAAATAATATGAAACTTTAAACTATCAAAAAATGAAGAATTGTGGTATGGAATTTTACAGGTGGCATAATCCTGGGAGATAAGGGCAGATATTAGTAAAGTACAATATACCACAATGATTCTGAAACTATTAATATCATATTTCAATTCACAGAAAGACAGTGATAACTAAGCTAGAGAAAGAAATTAAAATCACAAAACTTAGTAGTAAGTATAAGTTCTATAGTTTGAATGCAACTTGCTATATCATGTTTTGGTAATAACCATGGGAGTACCTTCCATCTGCCACACAGAAATGAAGGAAAAGAAGTGGGGGCGGGGAGAGGTGTGGGGGAGGAGCTAGAAGAAGAGTGACGAGAAGAAATGCAAATAATAATAATAGAATAAACTTAACTATAAGTTTATCTTCTTAGTCCTTAAAAACCAGAATAAGTTCAAAATAGCTTTTTATAACTGTCTTATAAATTTTAAACTGACAAATAAAACTAAAAATACAAAGAAAATAATTTGAGGATTAAATAATGCTAGTAAGTTTTGGTTATTATTGCTGTTGGTGGTGTGCTTGATATTTTGCTGTTTTGTGAAAACATTTTGACCATGGCATTTGAAAATTACCATTCCATCTACAGACATGAAACACAGCCATGGAAAATTCAGCCATACAAAGTTTTAAATAGAAGCAATCTGGCATTCACAGAAAATAAATTGACTTAAGTAAAGCATAGGAATGCACTGTATCAAAAAGGTTTACCTAAGAGCTCCAGATCAAATGAATAGGTCTTATGATGAGATGGATATGTAGAACACATTGCATAGAGCAACTCACTTCACATTTCTGTATAAATGAAATGCATCAATAACATTAGAGTTGTCATGTGAGACCAAGTAGATAGCAGCATTTCGGGGCATACTGAAGGTCACGTAGACCAAATTTAATTTTTAATTATTAATAATTCATTAATTATAAAATAATAATTGTCATTTATGTTTTATACTTTACATTTTTAGTTATGCTAATATATAGCACAAATAACAAACAAAATATTTTGTGGTTTAAATGCAAAAGGATACATGTACTAGGGTATTTAAATATTTGTGTGCCCCATCCCCTATATAAATATTGAGATATAATCACTAGGGTGAGAGTGTTAATAAGTGATATTTAAGCATAAACATGATACACATACATATAAGCTAAGAAGAAACCCATACACTTAAATTAAATGAATTTTTCTTGCTTTTTCACTGTTGAGGAACCTTACCGTGGATACCTACTTTACTAATGCTCATATGTACAAATTAACACACAGGTCCAAGTATTTCTATATGTTGACTTAAGGCTTTTTGAGAAAAACCCAGGAATAATCTCAGATATTGTGAGGAAACCAATGGTCATACTAAGCAAAATAGACTAATCATATAAAGTAAATATCATTTTTTCTTACTTTTCTTTGTAACATCAAATTTTCTATATATCTATGACATAATACATGTGTAGACAACATGGACATAAAAGAAAACCTGAGTAGTATAGCTAAAGGGCTGACAGTAGTGAGAAGTGGGAGAGCAAGATATGGTGACAGGAAAAAAGCTCAAAATACATCCTGTAAATTTAAAAACCACATCCTGCATGATGCAGAACTATGAATTTTAGAAACGAGAGTATGAAACAAGATGATGATTATATTAGGAGGGTGGAGCCATGGACATCATTGATATTTTGACGAAAGAGGATTTGTATTTCTTTTGCTTCTTTTATCCTATAACCCTGAAAATGATTTCTTCCAACTAATTATTCTGTAATTCTGGGCTTTCTTTGCTATTGGAATTCCTGCTACCAGAACTATAAGGAAAATCCAATAACTTGTATACAAACAAATTTTTGACATTTTTTTTCTAGCAAATGAGAATTAACACAGCTTTGAAAGCCTTAAAAGCATGTCCAGTGCACATATACCTCAAATCAGAGGTCAATTTTTTTTGGTGTTTTCCAACACCAAAATTTAGCAATGGATAGTATACTCTTTGTATAAACAATGATTTGTTTTTGTTTATTTTCTGTAATATATTTACATGTTATTAATTATTAACATTGGAGGGAAAGTGTCTTAGTTTGATTTAAGTTATGATAATATCATGATATAATGTAAATGGGAGGGGACAGTTTATTTTTAGATTGTGATTACCTTCAAGAGACAGCAAGGAGTTCCAGGTAAGAGCCTGAAGTGGACATATAAAAGAGTGCTGCTTATTTCTTGTTCCCTCTGATTTGTTCAGCTACCTTTTTATATTATTTACTTATGTTTTGATAAAATTTACATAAACAAAAGAATTGTATAAAGAATGAGTTTAATTGCATTTAAGATTACAGAGAAAAAAAAGATTCTATTATAGTAGAGAATCATGTCAGCAGGTAGAGGGTACTTCAGCAGTAGCATGACGCTAAAAGCTCACATCTTTTAACCCAAACATGGGTCAGAGAAAGCAAACTGGAGGCAGAGCAGGGTCTTAAGCTCTACAAGACAGCACTGGATGAACACACTTCTTCCAGGAAGGTCACATCTCCTAAACAATCCAAGCAATCTCATTTACATAGAAAACATTTTAATAATAGATCATCCAGAAACATTCATTACTTATACCACCATACATTCTCTTTTTTAAATGGTGGCATAATATTATGACACTATTGTCCCTTCCCTCTCTGCCATTTGTAGCCTATGATAAACTTCTTTCACTAAATATTTAATATATGTATTATATATATACATATATAAATGCATTTGAAAATAAATAGTATAATGTTATTGTAAATGTATTTTCTGGTCTGAATATGTCATATTAGATACCTGATTGGTGTGAAGAACAAAGAGAATAATAGATATGCTGAAGTAAGCACCAGAAAGACCTATAATACAGTTAAAGAATGAAATAGGGTGAGGGAAAATCTGAGTTCTTGTGAGAAAACTCAAAGAAAACCAGAAAATTAACTTGTGACTATTTCTTTCAAATAAAATAAATCCTCAACCAAGGATTTCACTTTTCAGGCTTGTCATGTTGACTACGGAAGCTAACTAGACAAAAAACTATTATTCATTTGTTTACATAACATATGCACATATCACTTTGTCAATTTTTTTGAAAATTCGTTTAAATACTTCATGAATAGAAAAAAATAAGTGTATGTTTGTGTGTGGTATGTATATGTGTGCTTCTGTTACAATTGTGCACATTTATGTGTGCTTATGTGTGATTTATTTATATATGTGATATATGAATATATGTATGGTATATACATATGCATGTGTTTGTCCTGTGGTGTGTATATCTGTGTTATGTGTAAATTCATGTGTGCGTGTAGTGTACTGTATTATATTTGTGTGATTTTGTGTGTATTGTATTCTAATGTGTGTGATATATTTGTAAGTATGGTACATGTGTCTGTGTTCACATGCATGTGTGTATTATATGTGTATGCTAGATCTTATATACTAGAGGTATGAGATCTCTAGTAAATTTGTGCAATGAAATTACAGTGTATTGAAAGGATGGCAGCAACAGAAAAAAGTGTATAAACATTTCCAAAAAGAAAAAAAAATGTACAGAGAATATATTGAGTGATGCTTTAAAGAAGACAGTGTTATTCATTAAATTGTATAATTATTTTGTGATGATATTTATTACAACTAGGCACAGGAAAATTTAAGAGAGAAAATTTTCCACTGAAATAGTAGAATGGAGAAGAGAGAGTGACTGGAAGAGACAGGTGGGGGAAAGGATCATAAACTAGGATATACACGGATAAAATATATGATTTTATTTATAATGAATAAAAAAAGTTTAAAAATAAGAATGGGTCACCTGTATAGGAAAAAGTAACAGTGAAGAAATAGATTAGTATCACTAAGATTCAATTCCATATAAACAAGTAATTATCTCTTTGGCTCAATAAAACTTGAAATCACTAACACATTAATTTCTTTTTCTGTTATTTTCCATATTATCTTTGAGAAGTATTTCATCAACAAATAACTGGAGAGATCAAGATAAGATAATTATGATGCCATTCTAAAATTTTAGATGTTGATATTAGCATTTAAAGATCGAATAACTATGTGACATATATGCCCTTTGTTCTTCAATCCCCTGTGTTTTGTGTTTTGGTTAGCATATATTTGTCTCATTCTTTTTCCTTTGACCCATTATTATGGTTTTTCTAGTGCCTGTCCTGAAAAAACTGAGAATTTTTTTTGTTTAAAATGTTCTGATGTATAATTTAGTCTTATTTCCAAATGAGCCTATTGAGTAGAATATTCTACATACTTTTTTATGTTTTTATTGCCACTTTTAACCTGGTCTCAGTTCCTCATAGGTTAATTATATTTATGTAATTTATATTTTTTGAATTGTATAAAATTTAATTATTTTAATTTAACACTTTAATTTTTTGAAGCATCCAAAAATAAATACCTCAGTCTGGATGGCTTAAATATACATAATCATAATCAGCAATAGCATTAATGTGAAATTAAAGATTTTGAGGGGTTCTTCCTTCTAGAAATATTAACACATAAGTTATAGTTCTAGTTCATAAATATAGCATTTACGGTTGAATGCTATATTACAAAAATCTCAACAACAAAATGAACTTTATAATAATAAGTAAATCAAATTATCAACTACATATTGTTCTAAGTTCTTTAATATGTAATGCATTCATGGGACAGTCTTGTAGTAATTGTTTCTGGCCTGGCTGGCCTTTCTGGCCGAGCCCCGAGGATTGAACCCCCTTAGCGTTCCACTGCTGCTTAGCCCCTAACAATCACTTAAAGGCTTATATTAATTTCATGCTGATTGGCCTATAGCTTAGGTATATTGATAGTTTCTTCATCTTAATTCAACTCATTATTCTTACCTTATTTCGCCTTGTGGCTTGGTACCTTTTCTCAGAGCAGAAATCTAGGTTTTTCTAAACTCTGTCTGCTGGTCTCTGCCTGACTCTTCCTGTTCCCATAGTTTTCTTAGTCCGATAGCCCTGCCCTCACTTTGTGAATGCCTTCTGACTAACCTGCGTTTCATTAAACCAATAGAAGAAACAAATACTTGCAAAGAACCATTCTATTTGTTTAATAAAATACTAATTTGTTAAGTATTAAGTACTAGAAAACGTAGTAGAAGCAGAGCAAACATACTAGGAGAATTCTGGAAGGTGGAAGAGCAGAGCATGAGATGCAGCCAGAGGCAGAAGAAAAGACAGAATTCTGCTCTGACCAAAATGTTACCTAGTCATGTGACTAAACAGAAATAAAATGTGGGCTAACTTAAAGTATAAGAGTTAGCAAGTAATAAGCTTTAGCCATAAGTCAACCATCTTGCAATTAATATAAGCTTCTGTATGTTTACTTGGAATTGATTGGTTATGGAACTGGCCAGGTAGGACACAGAATCTTCTGACTACAAACATGCATAGCTAGGTATTTAATTCATGATACATATCAGAGCTTAAAAATAGCATTTGAATAAATTGAAAAGTAAATTAACGTGATTTTTCTGAAAGAAGTTTCAGTAACTATTGTTAAGATTATAATTACATTTCTCATTTCCCCTTCTTCCCTCTATACTCTCCTAAACAACCCTCATTGATCTCCTTCAAATATATATATATTGCTTATCTATCTCTCTACCTACCTATCTATCATCTATCTATCAATCTATTATTCATCTAACTGTAATTTATCTATGTCTGTCTTTGTCTATATAAATTTCAAATTTGTCTACATAAGGCAGTGTAGTAATATATATGTGCATATACATATATATATATAGTCAGCTTAGTATACACAATGATACTTCTATGTATGCTTTCCATCTTGAGCATTTGGTAATGAACTGGTATTTCCTGTGAGGAATACTATTTCCTCTGCTCTCAGCAATACTTATTTGCATGTAGTTCCTTGTGGGAATTAATTTTTTTGTGCTTTTCCTGTCCTCTTTGACATGTTTATTTGTTTTTGTCTTGTTCAGCTCATATGTGGTCATTGACTGCTAGATTATATTGGGTGTTATTAAATTAAAAAAGGCCATGGACACTCACTAAGAATAAAAGTAATACCTTTGTATTTCTCTATGTGTTAATGTAACTCAGAATCATTTAACAATTAATAAACTTTGGTGGACTTAAGTTTACGAAGACTTTCTACTACCAACTGCACTGCGTATCCTAACATCATCATATAGAAAAAAAAAGTAAAGCTAAAATATTGCTAGACTACATTTTGACATATTAATAATTTACATCTAAATTAAATATATTGCTGTCATTTAATATAAATTCAATAAATAAAAATCACTATAATGTTCTAATTAATATCTGATTCATGAAATTTTAAAAAAAATACAGATAAAATAAAATCCATCCACAGCATCTACCATAAAGAAGAGAATGCACACCCAATATGTGACTGATGAATTCATGAACTTTCATGTACTATAGTTATATCATCTTCATCTTATGCCACAACTCTAGGAACAACCACTAAATGTCTTAGATGCTGATCCAGAGGACCATAGAGTTAGAACCTCTAAGATTATGTTTTAATAAACAGACTAAAGCTTGGGAAAAAAGATTTGTTGTTTTTCCATTGGCTTAGTGGCTGCATTTGAATCTGATATTTTGACTACCACCTGCGCCTCTGCATCCCCACAGAATGCATATTCGTGGGACTTCCAGTTCTTCTGGCATCATCTCTGCACATGTCACCAAAAACATGTAGTTTTACCTAAGTCTCTATTATTCTATTTACCAAAAGACTCATGAGTCAGATGTTGGAATAAAAACCTTTAGCTCAGAGGGGCCGAAAAGCAGTTGACTTTTTATTTTGGCCAAAGACCTAGCAAAAGGGTATGTCTTCACTAGCCCTCAAATTCCAAAAAGACTACAAAATTTTAAGCTCTTTCCTAATCCTTTCTATGTCTCAATCTGTCTTTCTAGCTTTTATGAACTCTTTATGACCAATTTCTATTAACTTGTTACTGGCTCTGCCCCATTATTCAAGGTTGACTATATTAATATATTCTGAGTTTTCACTGAGTAATCAAATATCCTGCAACCAAGATGTAAGTCTACTATCTTTTGGCTACAGATAATTATATACTACATACACCCAGGGAACTTAAAATTTTATTTTGAACTATTTACTCCAGCGATTATATGCTAAACATGGGAGAATTATATTTTATGATCTCCAACGTACTTAAAATTTTAAGGTTTTTGTGTACTGGTACTAATTTTACTCATATGCTGCCTATGTCTAGGTGCTTATCAAGTATTCAGAAATTAGAAACAGATAGACACAAAGGGCAAAATGATGCTAAGAATCTGGTAGATATGTTGAGTAAAGAAAATAAGTTCTTTACACTTTAAATTCTATAATAACCAATTAGTTTCTGCCATTGAACAAAACCTAGAAAGGAATGACTTAACAAGGATTTCTATGAAAAAGCCCCTCAGCATGATACATGATGCAGAGAAAGGACTGCAGCTAGTACACTACATCACTACTGTAAAAATGAGTATTACTGACAATGATGCTGGTTGTCTCCAAGATTTTGTTGTCCCATAACTATTTTCATGCTTACAAAGGTACATGCTATTTATATTATGCAGACTACTAAATATAGTATTAAAACTAAATGGTACAGAGTCAGTTAGTAGGATGTTCTATTAATATCATTATTAAGATTAGGGAGAAGACAGAAGGATCAGTCAAATATTAAGATGCAATGGCCTAAAAATGAATAAATTTGTTAAAGCAATAGCTGATGGTTGCTGTGACCAAAGAAGTAAACATCTGAAATACAGACTTTCATCCTGAGTAATGTGGCCATCTGAGTTAAGTATTTATTTCTCCAGTATAAATGACACATAATTTATGGATAACAAATTATTTAGTGCTACACGTTAATACACATGTGAATGAGTAAAACAGAAAATTCATGGTTGCATCAATCAAGATAAAGCATCAGAGATCTTTGATGTTTAGTGATAGAATACTAAACTTACAGTGCCCAGACCAAATATATTAAGATTTTTGAAAAAAAAAAAGACTAGATTTTTGAAAAATACTCTCTTAAGTTACATCTTATTTCAGGAAGCTAATCTTTGAATTCAGTTTGAAAATGCATTGGGATTATATATTCAATTAAAGGAGATATATATTTGTACAATGCTGTATATCCTCAGAGAATGGGGCTCTAAGTTTAGGGAATTGAAAGCCAGCTGTTTAAAAGGAAATGTATGTATATATATATATATATATATACAGCTGACAGACAGCAATCCCACACATCTTAGAGATGATAATTTTCTTTCAATATAAAATATCCGAAGTTAATGTATGTTTCCTCAATAAAAAGTAGCAAATGTCACAATGTCTTAACCATAATGCTTATTTCCTTAAAAGTCTAAGGTTTGGAAGATCAAGTTGCTAACGGGCTTGTTTTGTCTAGAATTATACTTACTGTCTTAAAGAAATCCATCTTACAGGCTTAGGGGAGATGGCCCAGTGGTTGAAAGATTTATTATGTGATCATGAAGACTGTCGTTCTAATAATATCCAGGACCCCCATAAAAGCAAGGCAATTTCGACTATTGCCTCTAATACAAGAAATTCAGAAAGAAAAATGAGATGGATCCCTGGGGCAAGCTGGTTAAATAAGCTAACCAGAGTGGGCAATGTTTGGGTCCAGTGGGGGCACTGCTTCAAAAACATAAACAGAGACTGAGGAAGATACCGTATATCAACTTCAGGCACCCACTATCCATACACACAATAGACCTGCATATGCAAGTTTATCTCACACATGAATATATACTCACAGGTGCAATACACACACATACATGTGCAAAAATCATAAAAGAAAGACAGAAAGAAAATTTGACTGTTCTTAAATTCTCTATTTCTGAGAAGGCCTCGCATTTTGTGTTAATCCTACCAGAGTGTAAGTTATATTAGGTTAATTTCTCTTGGAATTAAGTGCTTTTGGTGACTTAAACTCTATATGCACATTTATAGGTTTATTCACACAAGAGCCAAAATGTATAACCAACCTAGATATCCTTCATCAGATAAAAGAGTAAGAAATTCACAGTATGTATACAATAGAATTATTTATCCATCAAATGTGGCATTCTTTTGTATAAAAATAGATTAGAAAAGAATATCCTTATGTTAAATTGGAATAGGAAATCACTTGCTTTCACTAATTATAAAATTAATCATTTTATTGCTATCTCAAGTATATTTTAAATGGATTCCTGAAATTGACTTCATATATAGAAACCAAAAACATTTTTAAAAATAGGCCATCAGTTTGATAGAGAGTGAAGGATTAGAGAAGGGATGGAAAGGAAGACAAGGGTAAAAAAAGTGATATATTTCAATTATTGTTTTTATTTATTATTTGGTGATTTTTACATCACACACCCCATCAAACTCAGTAATCAGTCCTCTCAGATTTATACCCACTTTTATGATCTCCCCATTTACAAAACACCCACTCATGCTCCTTATTTACTTACTGGAGCATAATTAAAGTCCCTGAATCACTATTTATAATTTTGTACAATATTCTAAACTCTACTTGAATGACAAAATATAATCTGAATACTAATATCATTTTTATTTTCATCTTTAGTAACTACAATTAATTTTATTTTTTATTTGCTAACATCCATGAAAATGTCATCAGTGATAAACCATATTTATATATTATTAAGTCATAATTATTTTACTGAGTTTTAGTATATTATTATTTACTAAATGTAACATACTTAGCTACATCATAAAAATTTGATTATATTAAATCTTGTATTGTTTGTATTTTAAAGCATAAGACTTACTATAACCCTTTAAACAATTAATATTTACAATCATAGCTTTTTCAGCAACTCTATAGATATACAGAATATATCTATTCTATATATGAATAGATAGAATAGCCTTATATCATATTTAAATTTTTAACATGTGATCTAACTAGTATTTATTTTTCCTGTTGTATATACTAAACATGCATATTTGTTTGTTCTATACATTATATCAACGGTATTTCATTTTTAATATTTTTATTTTAAAAGCCATTTTATATCTATAAATTTACATTAAAATATGCATATAGTTTTTCATTTAATCAATAAAAGCTGACTTAATAATTATCCTTTGTTAAAAAAAGAGCATAACTTGTTTTGATAAATTGTAATGTACATACAGTAAAAAAGAATCTTGTGGGAAACAGCAGTAGTAGATTGTCACAAGTAATAGCTAGCTTAGGTACGAGATGTTTTGTGAGCTTGGCAGGATCATCTGAGGGCTTCAATTCCTAATGCCCACAAAACTATCACAGTCAGTTCAAGGCCAGCTCTGCCTTACTTTTCATAGTAACTTCTCATTAGCTACTTAGACTTGGTGACTTCCCAATGGCTATAACTGATAGAATAAGTTTTTAAAGCTTCCCTTCCCTCTTTAATATATATATATATATATATATACACATATATATATACACATACATACATATGAAATTTATTGAATCTGTTTTTTTTGTTAGACAACATTAGGTATTCAAATGAAACAACAAATAAAATCATATTTTGTTCCTCACATAAGGAGCCCATAACATAGCAAAATCTTAATGTGTCTTCTAAGTTATTTATTTTATGGTTCATTTCAATGGAAAAAGTCACCTGATACAAATTGATTTCTATAAAAAATCTTTTTGTCTAATTCCCAAGGTAATGTTTGCATTCTGCCATATATAATTGAGTACTAAGTATTATTTAATTTCTATGTATCACTCATAATAAATACTTTGCAGACAGTTATTTGATATTTACAAATAACTTCAAAGGGCATTTTATCATTCCTGATTAACACAGATAAAAAACCAAAGCTTAAAGAGGAAATGCTGTTTTGCTATGCCTGCCACACATGCAGTGCAGGCTCATCCCAGGTTACTTATGCTTCAGTCTGTCCTCTGCTCCATTCTGTTATCCTGTCTTGCTGATTAGCTAGCTGCTCACAAGAAAATCCACTTATGTTGATGAGAGTTAAGCCATCACTAAAACAGTAGCAGAAATAGTGCAGGTTTTCTTTGATCCTCAACTCATATATTTCAGGGATTGGGAAGGGGAATCCTCCACAGTTTCAGGTATATTATTTTGTTTGATACCAGGTAGATATCAGGGATAACAGAGTCTTATCTCAAGTACAGAATGTGGCTCACAGTGTAATACATGATGTATGACAATTATAATTTATATCACCAGATTTTCAATAATCTCAAAGGTGTTTATATTTTTGAGAAACTGAAAAATAGCAATGCTTTCAATAATATTATTATTTGAAACTATCCCAAGCTAAGGTGGAATTAAAATTGGTGATACCATATCTGGGTTCTTAAGAGTTGATTTTATTTTCCAGTGTATAAAAAATGTACTGAAATAACTTACAGTTTGTGTGTGTGTGTTTGTGTGTGTGTGTGTGTGTGTGTGTGTGTGTGTGTGTGTGTGTGTGCCTGTGTGTCTGGTTCTCTGTGTAAATGTTTTTTTGTGGCTTTAGATTTGAATGTTGTGAGAACCTTGTCGTGCTATTAGCTCCAGATTCTTTTATTCTTCTAAATTTTTGTTCTACCTTTCCCTGTGCTGTTCATAAGATAGTCTCTCTGCTGTTTTATTCTGCTTTATTTATAATGGTCTTACACCTTTGTAAATTATGTGTTCTACAAACTGTCTAATGGTCAGGTCATGCTAGACCTGCCCTCTGATGACTTGTCTTATTTAAAATGATAGAGATCAGTTTTTTTCTATGTTAAGACTCTTGCTACATTTTTCAAACCTTTACATTGGCTTTGAAGCATAAAGTTGTTTTATGTATTTATTTGATCTCACCTAATGCATAAATTCTTTTTCATGAAGCTACCTTCCCCTATTTTATCTAGTTCAGAAAAAAAAATAAAAAAAAACCTCAGTAGATCCTTATGTAATGTTCTTTGACAGAATGATTTAAAAATGAAAGCAAAATAATACCAATTTTATAATTGTCCAAATTTCTACTAATTTCATTTAATTTTATAATCAAGAAACCTTTTTAAGATCTTAGATTGTTTTCCTTAGTTTATAGATAATAATATACTACATGTACTTATTGTATTTACTTTTCCTGTTTCTAAATCATTTATGGCTAAATTCAGTTTTAAACTTAGAAAGTATATTGTATATTATATAGATATTGTTCATTTAAACTTTATATGAAAGATCCTACACACATGAATTTTGAAAAATGACAGCTCTGAAAAAGTGTTTACACTATATTCATGTACTGCCATCCACATCATTATAGGTCAGCAACTCCCAAGCCCTAGAAAGTAACTCCATTAAAATGTCAAACCACTTGTCAGTCCTTTCAGCACTCAATTAGAAACACTCACATTTGATAGAACCTGGAAGCTTTAGCTTCCTGTTAATAACTAAATCCTTACACTGTAACAGCAAATGTGAGGAAACTATCTTGCAAATGTGTCTCTGGATGAGAATGATAAAAAAGAACTGATGATATCTGATCTAAGAGTAGTACAGAGCAATTACAAAAAAACCATGTTGTAATGGCAAATATATTTGCAGATTACCAGTTTCAGTTTTGCCAGAATGATTTTAGAGAATAATAAATCAGCTATTTGGAACAAGAAATTACATGAAGAAAAGATTATCTGCTGAAGGCTTTCTATGAGAATTTCAAAATACCCACAAAATATACAAATAATTCTTATGGGTGTTAGTTACACTAGAGACCAGATACCATAAGATATCAACCTAACAAAAAGAGATATAGGCAACTAAGGAAAAGTGAACAGGAGAGGTGTCACTACCCAGGGAAGAAAGAACATACCAATTGGTTGTCTAGTGCCAAAATTTCAGCCCTGAAAAAACACAAGAAATAGAGCAGGTTATAGTTACGTGAGAATAGTGCATGCATAGGCATATATGCATGCAATAAAAAATTGCGAATAAAGGTCATGAGGTTGAGGGTTATTTCATGGAGGGAGGGCATATGATAGGCTTTGGAGGGAGAACAGAAAGTTAGAAATGTTGCAAATATATTATAATCTAAAAAATAGAATTTAAAAAGGGCAATACAGTAGAGTGCCTTTAGGTAACTAATATGCAAATAGTGGTCCTGTCTCATAGACATAAAGAAACCAAATAGAGAAACTTCCATGCTCATAAGCTTCTGTTTAATGAAGTACTGTGGCTTGTAGGCCTATGAAGAATGTCTAAATGTTCATAGGAGAAATTATTTATATCATATGTGTGTAGTGAAAGATGTTTATTTAAATATTAAGTTATAAATATATACTTTTTAAAAAATGGGTGTTTTGACAGTATAAGTATGAATGAATTTTATCTTTTGATAAAAAAAACATGTAATTTAAAATAGAAATACAAATGGCAAAAAAAATGATGCAGAAGGAAGTCAGGAAAATTCTGCATATACATATGATCAGAAAAAAGAGCATATCATAAAATGATAAATATCATGTAGTCACTAAAGAAGGAAGAAGATGAGGAAACATGTCCAAGACACTGACTAAATTAAATTTCAAGTATTAATTTTTGTTCATCCAACAAGAGAAAATTAATTTAAAAATTAAAATAAATCAAGTTGGGTTTATATTAGGTGTGAAAATTCAATAGGTTGGACTAATATATGAATGATAGGAGGCCAAAATGTTAAATGGCCTGGATGGGTATGTGGATGAGATAAAAAGTCAAATCTGATGATTTATTTTAAGTAACACATTTAAAAATCAAGAAACACAATCAAATTCTTGTTAAATTTAATGTTTGAACTACTGATCTTCATGCATTGCCTATTTAACTCTTTTTTAATGACCCTTTAATGGTTTTAGTATGTTTACTTTGTGTGTGATATATTTGCATTGTCTTTGAACATGGAGGCTGCAAATGTGCCACTACAGGCGTGGAAGATCAGGAGAGAGCCTCAAGTGTTAATCTACCACCATGTTATAAACCAGTCCTATTGTTCATCTCTCTGGATGTCAGGATAACTGGCCTGCAGTTATGAGAATTCCCTTTTCACTGCTTCACATTTTAGTATAGATACCCTGGGGTTTGTAGGTTTAGGCTATTCCTGGATTTACGTGAATTCTAGGTATCTGAAGGTAGTTTAGCATGTATTTTACCATGTGTACCATCAGACTTGTCCAGCCTTAGTATCTAGATTTATGTAGGTCAAACCTCCTCTTCTCTTTGAGTCACTTTAATTAAATTTTCTGTGTTGGCATCTTTGCAAACACTGACTTGTCATTCCTTTCCATTCATCCAATTTACTTAGGAACATTATGACAAATTGCTTTGCATAACTTAAAATATTTAAAAAATTAATTATGACTCCAAGTTTTAGAAAGATGGCAAGACATAAAACCCTTAGAAAATATATAACTCATACTTACATAAACTAAATGGAGAAATTCTGGAGTTAAATGATGTCATAAGCCAATGCACCTAATGGATATTTACAGAACAATTCATTCAAACACACATACATCCAAACATAGACATTCATCTTATCACTTCATGGTACTTTCTGAAAAACTGACCACTTCTTTAGACACAAAGAAAGTCTCAATAATGCAAATAAAGAAAGTTGAAATAAGTTACTATATGACTAGCAGAATGTAAAGCTGTGGAGAAATCTGTGTGGTGGTTTCTAAAAAGTGGGGAGCAAATCTAGCTCAACATCCAGATATACCATTTTTGACATATGCTGTAAGGTCTCCACATCCTATAACAGAGACATTTGCACAATTACATTCATTACCACTCTACTCATAATACCAAATATTGAAAACAATCTAGATCTATGCTAATTTGTAAATAAATAAAGAAAATACATATTAACACATTAGAATATTACTTAGTCATTGACATTGAATCATAAAATTTTTTAGGGCATGGATGAATGAAGCAGAAAAAAATGATGTAGTCATTTGTTTGGGTGTTTGCAATTAAGTTATTGGTATGCTACCTACAATATTTATAAATACAGAATCTAGGCATAAAGCAACATATTAGATTGGAATGTTGAATCTCTCAGTAAAAATTAGAAAGAAATTTGAGTTTTATCTAAGTTTGATAGCCAAAGGGTTTCCATGGAAACCTCTAAACAACCCAGGTTATTACAAAGGATATTAGTACATATTCTCAAACTAATCCCAAAATTCTATTGCTGAAAACTGCACGTACATTACTTATTGAAAAAGTATACTAAAGTCTTTCCAGAGTTTTTATTCCTAAGCACTACTGTTCATTGAACTAGAAGATACCCTGGACACTAATAAATCAGTATAATAGACACCAACCCAGAAATAAATCCTTTAGTCTTCAATAGTAAACTACCTGTAAGATTAATAAGTGAAATAATTAGACAAAGCTTGTAGGAGTAACCTTAGATACCTTATTCTTTTTTTGATACCTTATTCTTTAGATACATATTTGTTTTATAAGAGTTTTAGATCAAAATGGGAGAAAATATATTAATTAATTAAATTAATTTTTAAATAAATATGTTTATTCATTAATATTTTTTAAGTAACTAAAATGTTTTTTAAATGTCCATTTATTAATTTCCCAAACTAGCTAAAATAATCTCCATACAATTTCTTTTTGTTGATTTAGATTGATTTTTCAAAAATGCATAATTCAGTGCTTCATTTCTTACTTTTCATTTGAAATCTTTCAGTGCCTTCTCTGGCCCGGATGTGGTCAGAAACCTCATACAACAATACTGTCCCCTTTATCATCATAAAATAATGTCTAGTTTGTTGGTTTTTTTATTAATTTTCATGCTAAGTAGCCATCACCCTAATAAAGATATGTAATTAATAAAATGTTGGTGAATTTTAAAGCTCAATTTTATGTAATAATTTTTTTCTGATAGGCTAAACTTATATCACAATACTGCTTACAATAAAGAAGCCATTAACTTAATTTCAGGATATCTAGCATAAAGAACATCTAAAAGAAATCAGTTTTTTTCCCACCTATTGTTAATATAACCCAGAAACCAACTTCCTCTATGCTCTATTAGAAATAAAGTAGAATTAATAGCTGTCATCTTAAAGTAAATTTTTGGGAAGTTAGAGACAGATAGTCAGGAAAGAATGTCTAGAGGCTTACAGAGACGCCTTTTATGCTAGCAGGAAGGTCATCCATCTCCCCATGTTGTTACTAGGAACATTGGAAAAGTACTGGGTTTTGACTTTCTTAAAACAAATATAATAATAATTCTGAGATTTTAAATTTATTTACAAACTGATATGCATATATTTATATCAGAAAGCATGCTATTGTAACAAGAATTTGAATGATAGAAGCTCACAGTTTAACTATATTTAATTAAGAAAAAAATGGGCTGGAGAGATGGCTCAGCTGGAGAGAAGAACATGGACTGTTGTTCTGGAGGACCTGAGTTCAATTCCCAGCATCATGGCAGCTAGCAACTGTCTGTAATTCCAAGATCTGGCACCCTTACACAGTTATACATGCAGGCAAAACATCATTTCACATAAAATAAAAACAAATATTTAAAAAAAAGAAAAAAACCAATTTTTTTTTTCTAGTTCAATCCATTTGCCTGAAAATTTTATTATTTTGTTTTCTTAGCATTTGAGTAATATTTCGTTGTTTAAATGTACTATATTTTCTTTATTCACTCTTCGGTTGAGGGTCATCTAGGTTGTTTCCCAGTTCTACCTATAATAAATATTACTATTATGAACATAGTTGTACAAGAGTTTCTATGCTATGATTGAGCATTTTTTTTTAGGTATATGCCCAAGAATAGTATGTATACCTCAGTCTTGAGGTAGATTGATTCTCAGTTATCTGTGAAATTGTCACATTGATATCTAAAATGGTTATTCAAGTTTTCACTCCCATCAGTATTGGAGAAGTGTTCCCCTTGCTCCATATCCTACCCAGCATGAGCTTTCACTTGTATTTTTGATTTTAGACATTCTGACATATGTAGGATTGAATCTTAGAGTCATTTTGATTTATATTTTCCTGATTGCAATGGAAGCTGAACATTTTTTTAGTGTTTCGCAGTCATTTGAAACACAAAAGAAATCATCCTGAGGTAACACAGACCCAGAAAGACAAACATGTTTGGTGCCTAGCCCAGACGTTATCGAAGAGGCTTTACCTAGAAGCTAATAGAAACAAATGCAGAGCTCCATAGCCAAATATTAGGTAGAACTCAGGAAATCCTGCATAAGAAGGGGAAAAGGAATGTAGATTCAAGAGTGGTCAAGGCTATCACAAGAACGCTCACAGAATTAACTTAACCTGCGTCTACAGAGGCTGTCTCATACATAGACACTTGTTTTCTCACAAGGACATTATCATGAGGCAATGTAAACAAGAAGCTTTCCCTAATAGAGCTGCTCTGACAGACTATTCAGGATTTCGTTTCTATTTTTGTTTGTTTGTTTATTCTGTTTATTGTATTTGTTTGGAGTTGTTAAAAATCATGATTTATGTAAAGTATTTTCTGCCTCAAGGTTTGGTTTGGCACCTTCTTCAATCTTATGGGAAGTGTAGTTTATGATTCATAACACATCCTGACTGTGTGCTGTCAATAATCATGATATGTTCTTCATCAGGTGCTTCAGGCTGTTGTTGGATGCTCATTGTTTGATGTCAGAACTCAGCAGTAGTATCCTGCTCAGTGTATTCAGTAACGCACTGACACTTCAGCTTTTATAACCATAGATTAATGTACCTCTCAAGACTCATCTGGATGACTTCCTCTTACAGTAGATGGGAAGTGATTCAAAGAAGTATCACTGCTCAGTGTGCAGAGAATAAAAGACAGTAGAGTAATCAGCTACATGTGAAAAATGTACATCCTCTTTGTCTCCAGGGCTGAGGAATAATTGTAGAAGAGGGAACAGAAACATTATAAATGCCAGATAGAATAGACATTTGTAGGCCAACAGTATTTGCAATACTTGACCATGTCTTTGGACATATGAATTTTTATCGAATTTGACAGCATATATAAAAACTATGCAAACCCAAGATAGAAGAATCTTCAAAGACAGAAAAAGTCAGAATTCCCCTTCACTTTGTATGGTACTATTGACATCTGATGGCTGATGTGAGAGACACAGTCAGTTTTGTTTGAGCATGTGGTTTCTGAGAGACTACCTGTACTCAAGATATAGTCACACACACATTTTCATCCTACCAGTACTAAATGAATCCAGTGGCTTTTTTTGTTGTTTGGGTTTCTGCTTTATGGGAAGAAAGATCATGAATTTGTGTAGAGATAATGCTAGGTGAGACCGAGAAAACTTGGAGGTAGCTTTAATATAGACATACTAAAGGCATATATGAATCCTAGTAAGATACTTTACTAAGTATTTTGAAATATTAAAATAAATATCATATTGAAAAATATTAAAGAAAACAGTTGTATCAATTGACCTAAAAACTTTGATTCACTTTTTATTTATGACTGAATGAAAATTCATTTTGTGTATCTACATATAGTTGTGATTCTTTTTTTTTAACAATTCCTTGGTTGAAAGAGACATAGACTTTTATTTCCTAGCTATTTCCTATTGTGAATAAAAGGCAAATGACAGGGCTTGAGCAAGGCATGGCTGAAACAGTATATGAAGTCTTTTTGGTATGTGCCAAGACAGTAGGGCTGTGTCACATGGTTGATCTATCTATAGGTTTTTGAATTTTTTTATACCTTTATATAGTGAATGCAAGAGTTTCTTATAACATTACCAGTAAAGGAGGGTTTCATTTTTTCCACAATCTCAGATTTAACATTTGTAAAAATATTTCAATGTAATTTAAATTAGCATGATGATGCTAAATATTTTTATATGCGTTGTTTTTAATTAGAAAGGGGTGGATATTATTGTAAATTTAAAATGTTTACATATAGTATATAGTTTTATCATAGTCATTATCTTACCAGAATTCTTTCTAGAACTGTGCCATTGTGAACTTCATCTCCACCCTTCTGTCTCCCTCTATCTTTCTCTCTGTCTCTTGCTGTCTCTCTATGTATCTCTCTTTCAAAAACAAACAAAACAAAAAATGAAAAGTAAACAAACCAAAATAATTAAAACAAAACAAGTCATTGAGATGTGTGCCTCTTCTGTATTCAGATATTTTATGCTAGAATATTATTTTATTTTTTTAATAAATTAAAGACAATTATATTATTTTCTCTTTCACTGTTCTTTTCTTCCTACACTTCTTGCTCTATAAACTATTCCCAAGCTGACCACTTGTTCTCCCTCAAATTCATAGACTTTGGCTACTTTTTCTTCCATTGCAGTGTGTGTGTGTGTGTGTGTGTGTGTGTGTGTAAATTTATAGCAAGTAGGCAAGAATTTATAGAATTAATTTTAATTTTTTTCTTAAATATCTCACATAAGCTGATTCAATTCTCAAAGGTAAAGTGATATTGCCATATCTCTAATTGTCACTTTTTCTATTGGACACTCATTATAAAATATTTTTTAAAAAATTCTTGGAAATTACTCATCTTGCTGTGGATACATTGTCTCAGATATCATCAATTTTTGAAAAAAACTTTATTTATTTTATTATTTATTTATTTGCCTTGGTGTTTTGCCTGGAACTGGAACTACAGACAGTTGTTAGCTGCCATGTGGGTGCTGGGAATCGAACCCGGGTCCTCTGGAAGAGCAGACGGTGCTCTTAACCGCTGAGCCATCTCTCCAGCCCCCATCAATTTTTTTTTAATAAAAAACAGAATTCTACATATTTATTCTGACTTTCTCATTTTGTTTATTTGTCACAATGATCCAATAATTATCAAAGCTCAGGGTTGTTTTTTTTTTTTGATGAATAAAGTCTCATTTTTTATTCACATATCCCCTTGTTCAAACTCCCTTCCCGCTCCCGTCCCTCCTAGTCACTCTCTCTTCTCCCCATCTCTTTATCTCCTCACCAGCAAAAGCAGGAGGTTCCAAGGTCCCAAGATGGCTTACTTCAGCATCCACTCTAGGTAAATCAGCTTTCCTGATCCCAACATCAAGATTGGGTCAGGTGTTCCTCTGGAAAGAATGGGCTCCAAGGTGCCAGTCTAAGGTGCTTCAGATCCCAAGCTGTTTAGTGGTTGTGGTGGTTGTGGTTTACAGCTTGGGCATGCTTTGCTTTTTGGTTAAAGTCCACTACTGAGTGAGTATGTCCCCTGCTTTTCTTTCTGTGTTTGTGATACCTCATTCAGGAGAATATTCTCCAAATCTGTCCATTTACCTGTAAATTTTAGAATATCATTTTTTCTTACTGCTGAGTAGTACTCTATTGTGTAGACGTACCATCATTTGTTAATCCATTCTTCCTTTGAGGGGCATCTTTGTTGTTTCTAGCTTCTTGCTATTACAAATAATGCTGCTATGAACATACTTGAACTGCTTTTTGAGTTTAAATGTGCACCTTTAGGGTATATGTCCAGTACTGGTATTGACAGGTCCTTGGGGAGACTGTTTCCCAATTTTCTGAGAAACACACAATTCCAGAGTGGCTGAACAAGCTTACACTCCCACCAACAATGCAGGAGTGTTTCCATTGTTCCACAACCTCTCTAGCATAGGCTCTCATTGGCACAGGTGACCACTTCTTAAACATAACACCAGTAGCACAGACACTAAGAACAACATTCAATAAGTGGGGGACTTTCTGAAACTGAGAAGCTTCTGTAAAGTTGACAGAATAGGAAAATGACAGACTATAGAATGGGAAAAGATTTTCACTAAGTGACAGAAGACAGATCTCTAAAATATATAGAGAACTCAATAAACTAGAGCCAAAAACCTTGAATAACCCAATCAAACAATGGGGTTCAGAACTAAAAAGTGTATTCTTAGCAGAAGAATTACAAATGTTTGAAAGGCACTTGAAAAAGTGTTTAACATTTATAGCCATCAGAGAAATGCAAATCAAAACAACTTTGAGATACCACCTTTCACCAATCAGAATGGCTAAGATTAAAGAAGCAGAAAAGTTTTCTATTCATGTAATATTCTTGAAATTTTTTTCCTGGTCAGTTGTCTCAGATTTTCCAGTTTTGGGCAGTCTTATAGATGGAGAAATTTACTTACCTCATGGTAGCCAAGATGCAGCAAGAAAGGAGTGGACAGGAAGACAAGAGGGGAGGGTTAAAAGATTGTAACCTACTTTCTGTCATCAGACTCCATCTCCCAGAACAGGGTACTGACTATGGAGAATGCATGTGTGCTCGGAAAACATCTTACACTCACAATAGTATGCAACTGTCCACTGTTATTCCATTTCTACTGAGTCACTGATCCCAGGAATAATTCAATATAAATTTTTGTTTCATTAGGACTTTCATAGAAATGTTTGTGCTTCAAATTTTATGTTGAAGTGCTTCTCTCACTTTTATGTGTATGTGTGTGTGTGTGTGTGTGTGTGTGTTTGCTTCCTCTCTTTGTCTTCGCCTGAATTTCCTCAATTATATACTTATTTTCTACCTAGTGATTCTCTTTGTTATATAAGATTCAAATTACCAGGACTATTTCAAATTTATTAAACAGAAAATCTGTGATATACCCTCATCTCTCAGACTATCCAAACAATCAGCTAGATATATTTAAATGAACCAAGTTGTTTAACCCATTATTTGTGTTAAGGGAACACCCCCAAAGGAGATTATCTAAAGTTAATTCATATGCAAGTCTATTTTATTTAACTTCAGTACACATTGTGTCAGTATCAAAAGAAATAGGTAAACTGTGTAGACTGGATACTTTGTAAAATTTAAAAATTTTTGAAGATATAGACAAATTAAATGATTTTATTTATTACAGGCTTATACACTTAAATAATGTTGAATTACTTCTTAGTGTAACTTTGGATTTTTAAAATTTGCAAGTTTGTCAAGTTAGAAAATATGTTGGTTAATGTGAAGAGCCAACTCATGTCCATTATCATGGTGTATTATCACTTAAAATGTCCATTTCTTAATAGACTTTCCAGATTATACCTTTAGTGTGAAACACAATGAAACTAAAGTTGAGAAACTTCATTATTTTCTCTGATGTAATTGCATTGCCTCTTTATGCTTTTTCTCTTTGTTGTGTTATTTAAAACTAGAAAAATAAACATTGTTGAGAATTTTTGAAGTTAAAATTTAAGATAAAATTCTGTATTTTAAAACAATTAATACTCTCTTACAAAACTACATAAAAGCAATTAACTCTGCCCAAAAGAATAATACTGCTGTATCCTAAAACAACAATATATGATATTTTATAAAGAGACTTTTAGGACATAAAAATCAGCTGAGACTGATTTTCTTGAAACAGTAAACAAATTGAGCTTTTTCCTGCTATGTAGATATAAAAAGAACATGTGATTCAGATATTTTAAGTAGCAAAATCCTAATGGTCCTAATTTAATACTTGAAAACAGATATCAGATTAAATGATGTAAGATCAGCGAAACAAAGTAGTGTTTCACTAGAGAAAGTCCTTACCACTACCAAATCCTCAGGCCAAAAGAGCTGAGTTCTACTCTCTCCACCCAGCCATAAGACATTTTGTCTCAACCTCTCTAGTTCTTGGATTAAATGTGTGAGTTCCTCACAGTATTAATATCAAAGGCATGAGATCACAAGTGCTGGGATTAAAGGTGTGTACCACCCCTGCCTGGTTTCTATGGCTAACTAAAGGTGGGCTCTGCCCTCTGATCTTTAGTTTACCTTTTATTGTTATTGCATGCTCATAATATCATCATAATTGTGAAACAAATTTAAATATCATTGAAAATAAAATCAATATAGAAGTTTTAAATATGCACCAATTCACTTTGTATCCTCAAGTATTACTTGAAGATAAACTTCAAGCAACTATAAAATGTCGTGGGAAATTGCACCGAAAGGCTAGAAGTGATAATTGAATATATTTACATAAATAACATTAAAACAATCTTAGGTTTCAAATGTAATAAGATGACTGAAATGTTATATCTTTTAAATATGCAAACATAATAATACTAGAACAAATTAGCTAATGAATAAGAGCATGCAGAAAATGAGTTCATTATCTGTTTCTTCTATAATATTGTGAACCAAGTGAAATCACTACATTAGAATGTAAGCATTGACAGAAGAAATATAGATATTTGTGAGCATGACTTTCCCCTGGTTAGATGCTTGAGAATATAATTCTTATTTGTAACTATTTACTTTTATCATGTATCTTATTTCTCTAGCTTAGAATTCAGGAAGTATATTGAACAAAATCTTAGAGAGAACACAACTTGTCCCATTACATAACATAATAGATGTGCTTCAAGTCTTTCTCCATTTATCTAGATGTTGTTTGTTGGGGGCTTTTGCATATTGCCTATAGTATGCTAAGATATGTCAAGATAACTTTAATGTATAGTCTTTTAATATAAAGGTGTGCTAGATTTGTTAAAGTCCATTTCTTTATTTAATAGGATAATTATGTGCTTTTTATCCTTGAAAATATTCATGAAATGTAACTTATTTAATGATCCGGATATTTTTAACCATTTCTTCAAATGAGTGTTGAATCTCTTCATAATGTTACAAAGAGATCTGCCAATGATCTAGCAGTAACACTCTTGATCCCAGCTAAGTTTTTACGTAGCCTGCTAGACAGATAACTATTCACCCATGCTCATATTTTTATCTCATAATGGCTATGAAATAAAAACAGTATAAACAAGTATAAGCTGCTTAATGGATACATTTGAGTCATAGAACATTAAGATGGCTCAGAGGTTAAGAGCACTGACTGTTCTTCCAGAGGACCTGAGTTCAATTCCCAGCAAAACCACATGGTGGCTCACAACCATCTATGATGAGGTTTGGTGCCCTCTTCTGTAAAACTGTATGCATAATAAATAAATAAAAATCTTATAAAATAATTTAAAAAAAGAAAGAAAATAAAAGGAGGTCATCACCTTGGAGCTTTATCTTTATGTACAGATTAAATTTTTTTAGGACTGGATGCACTTTATGGAATCAGACTAGAGATCATCAATATTTCTTAACAGGGAGTTACTTTAATGCTTAAGCTGCCAAGCCACATCCTCAAATAATAGTGGCACATATAAAGTGACACAAATATTATTGGAGTAACCAGTCACTTTATGATTGATTTTGAGCATGAACCACAAAATTTAAAACCTTTACTTGTGTTACTATCAGTAAAAAAATCTAATAATAGATCATAGATCCTAAGAAAAATCCTACTGCTATTATTCTGTTAATTGGACATAGTGTTAAGATTATTACTAATGACTTATTAATGAATATCTCAACCCCAATTGGAGAAAGTTCTATATGAAGTATATAGTGAATTATACAAAACCCACACTGGCCATAAATCAGATAATTATAGACTAGAATACAATCAGAGATAAAAGAAACATTGACCTCACCCTCCACCCAAGATATTTGGGAAAAGAGAGACAGATGGAGTATATCAGCAATAGACAATAAGTTACTACAAAGAAATAGTGTCTTCTGGAAGTGAGGTCATTTGTGTACAGAATTTAGAATTCCTTCTATATTACTTGAAGCTGGAAATGCTTATTCTATAGAAGAATTTACATGTATTTTCTCTTCCTTCCTATTTCTGAAACTATTCAAGAAAAAAAATTGGATTCTTCTGGAAATGTATCTTTTCATATAGATAGAATGAGCTTGCTATCAAAATGAATATGGTACAATTATTTCTACTCAATACTAACTTTCATGCAATTTCAATGTAATAAATGTTTTTATTGTATAAACAGAGAAACCTTTTACAAATTATGTTCAGTTGAAATTGATGAAACGGACAATTCTTCATTAGGAAACACTCAGCAGGTGAAAATGTCCATGGAGTTCTACACAGCCGTGTGAGGAGTGGACTATAAGAGAAAGAAAGACATGAGTAGAGAAATTACTTGCTTGATTATACTCAGATCTCCTTTATTAAGGGAATGTGTGAATTTTGTGCCCAAAATCCTATAACACTCAGAATTTTGATTCTGAAATTCTTCTCTATGCTATCCTGAATAAATAGTACTTCACTCCTGTTATATCTAATGCTGTAACTTGTTACATAGGAACTTACTGTATGAATATATTATCAGTTTCATTGTCTGCCTATTTAGTGAAAAAGTTAGTTCATAGGACACCATTCTCTTTTCAAAAACAACAACAAAAAAAATGATGTAGTCTTCACAGGCAATTCAAACCTTAGGGAAATCTTTCAGAAGAGGAATTTATTTGCCTTGTGACTTTTCAAAATTACTTTGCTTTATGTTATTACAGTTGGAATTAACATAAAAGTATTCAATTTAATAGTATGACTTTATATATGTTTCATTTATATTATCTATCTTTGTTTGATATTACAGAACTATTTTTCTAGTTAGGTAAGGCTTTGAAAGTAATTGGTATAATTTCAATATTTTCTTAACATTGATGCTTTCAATTTTCCACCTAAAATATCTAAAATTTCAATTGAATATAATTTAGAAGATTTAAATTATTAAAAGAGAGAAACAATACCATGATTGTCTTATAAATAATTTATTCTAGTATATGCAGAAAAGCAATTTAACCACATGTACAGTAAATATATAAAATTAATGGTTTGTGTAGATTGGAGACAACAAGGACTTTTAAATGCTGTTAATGTTATTAACAATAATATTTCAAATCAAGTTTAATAAGTTGATACATTATTATAGTATCATTAAAATGCCATTTATTTTTACTTTTGAAAGTATTAACACTCACTCATTTTTTATTAAATAATATCACTACACTAAAAATATTTAAAATAGAGTAGTCATGTCAGTTGTTACACAATTGTTTTTAATATCTGTCTTAATTGACTAACATACTCATTTGCAACAATGCATTTACATTTTTAAATTACATTCATGTGTGGAATCCAAAAAGATTGATATCAAGGTATTGTTCACAGAATCTATGTAAAGCAAGCATTTCACCAAGACACTGAATTTACCAACTTTGCCAACTTTGAGGGTCAAATATTAATATCAATAATTAAAATGCTGAGGTACATTTTATAGAAATGTTCTAAGAAGTTGATTCAAGCATAAAGAACATAAAGAAAAAGTTTTACTTTGAGATGTCAATTATAGATTCTATTGAAAATATTACAGAACTTATTAAAATATTCAAAATCTCATTTAAGTTTAAATTATTATGTAAAATTCCATTAAAATCACTGCTGTCCTGGTAATCAATGTTCAACGGAAGAATGATTAAGCCTAGATTTAAGAATCTTTCTATTTACAGAAAATCTTTATAGAAAAGATTTTTAATTATTTTGGCACACCCTAATTTCTTATTTAATAAGAAGAAAAATATGTGTTTAATACATTTTCTCCTAATACTATTGAATACATATGGAGTTTGATCAATGAGAGCTTCCAATTATTATCAAATTCTGAGTAGAATTTTATAAGGTTTTTCTTAAATCTATTTCTTAAAAGTGTCTTCACTTTAGTTTCTTTTTGCTTGTTTTTGTTTTGATTTGTTTAGGTTTTGGTTTTTCAGGGCAAGGTTTCTCTATATCACACTTCTGGCTGCCCTGGGACTCTCTTTGCAGACCAGACAGTCAAGCTAGTCTCACACTCACAGAGATCAGCGGCTTTCTACCCTGAGTACAGGGATTAAAGGTGTGCCTCACTATGGTCCAGCTGATTTTAGTTTCTTAAACTGTAAAATACAATAAATTACACTTATTTCAGGCTGTAAGTTTAACTGGAGAAGTTATGAGCCAGAGAATGCAGTAATATATTATCTCTTTGGCAGTTAATAAAGCGAAAATAATCAGTTAAGATCATTTTTATAGATGAAAGAAGGTAACATTATTTTACATACTATAAATACCAAATAAAAATAGTTAATTTCAGAAAATAAGTTTCTCTAAACTTATGTTTTCCAAAGACAAACAACAAGCAAAATCTACCATATATTATATAATGAAGTTTGATTATATTGTTTCAAAATATTGCTTTCATATAGTGTCTTACTTTAGTGACAACTTAATTTATTTTAACACAGTAAGCGGTTGAACACCAACTGCAGTTACTATACCTATATTCTTCTTCACTTATCTTCTTGTTGGTCTCTGTTGCAGGAGTACTGACTAAAACAATGTTATTTTAAAACTTAAATAAAGCATTAATCCCTGATTACCCTTAAAAATTTTCCAAAATACAAAGTGATTTACAAGTATGGAATATCAGTTTTGTTTTACTGTAAACTTTACAAAAAAGTCAAAACTATGAATGGAAAGCACATTTTGGCAAAGGGAGGAAAATTAGAATGTTTTAATAATAAACAAAAGTTTCTTATGAGATGCATCATTACTGCCTTCTAAGAATCATTTCTGATTTCTAAGGTACCTTGGAAAAGTTTCAGTTACATTAAATGTTTTATTACTAAAACTTTAGTTGATAAATGGCTATTCTCTAAAAATCCAAAGGCTTGTTAAATAACAAATAGCTTTTGAAGATTACAGTGGGTTTCAGAAAATTTCATCTAAACTACCAATTATTCTATTGCTGATGCTGTTAAGTACATTGCAGTCTCAATGCATAACAATTTACAATTCCATCATTGCTTATAAAACTCATGTTAAATGTATGCAAACAAAAACATTCAATATTATCCATGGAAGATAATTTTATGTTTATGATCAACATTTAATCAATCAATGTCTTATATAATCTGTCTAATGCTATAAGCAATATAATGAAGGCATAACTTGTAAAATTACATAAGTGTATTGTAGAATAACCTGTTTGAAGTGTTTCTTTGTACCTCTAAAACTGACTTTCACTATGACACTCAATCCAGTGACTACAAAGTCAGGTTGGGACTCAATTTTTTTCCCTTTATCACCAAACTGAAAAATAGCTTTGTAAAGCTAGTTGAGTATCAGACCAAGATTGACAGCTACTGTTTTTAAATAAAAGCTTATAAACCACAATTGGAATACAGAATTTGGTGAAAAGTAAAAGCTTGGAAAATATTTAGATGTTTGCTGATTGTAACGTAAAGACATAAAGATATCAAACAAGTTTTCATTTTTCACATGGTCACCATGACATCATTGGACAAAAATAAATAGGAATTTGAAAACAAAAATATACAAATTTTAAGAAAAAATTAAGCTTGTCCTAGCATGCCCTACATTTTTGTGTCAAGCCTTGTCTATTACACTTGACTTAAGAGAAATTATAGGTGTATATTTTATTGGGATGTTTGTTTTTGGAGGGAAAATATATAGAGAAGTCACAAGTCCGATAAATTCACCAAAACCCAAACTGATCAATTTTAACAAGATACTGAATAATGTGTATTAAAATTCAGTGTATTCTAAAGTATTTTCAGAATTGTATAATCAGACAAAATAATGTGTATTTTGCAATAATTGAAAATATAAGTTATTTTTGTAGTAGACAAAAAAAATAATTTAATATAACTAATTATTTTAAGTGTATATGTTGCTAAAATATTTATTCATTTAGAATGTTGTGGTGGAATGTTCTCTGTATGCTGCAAATAAAGGAGCTGTTTTGGTCTATGTGGAGCACCATAGAAGTGGGTGGAGGATCAGAGGACAGGCAGGTAGAAGGAGGGTAGAGTTAGCCAGACACCATACAACCCCTGAAGAAGAGACTTGTAAGGAATCCAGGTGAGCCACAGGCTGGGACATGTGGCAGGTAGATTACAAGAAATGGGTTGAATAAGATGAAAGAGCTAGCTAGTAATTTCCTTGAGACATAGGCCAAACAGCATGAATTTAATATAAGTGTCTGATTCATTTCTTTGAGGGACAAAAGGCGCCTAGGGCAAGGTCTGAACCTCTGGCCCAAACAGGCCGGAAACCTTTTACAGCATAATGTGTATGTAGAACAGGAAACAGCATATATGATATGATTGTGCAAGTAAAATCTCAGTATTCTCTAAAAGTGTTACATGAGTAAGAATCAAGGAAACAGGTCCAGAGACACTGCTCAGTGGCTAAGAGTACTGTATGTTCTTCTAGAGCATCCTAGTTTGATTATTAGAACTCACATATTTTCTTCATCTTTGTTTTTAAATCCACTAATATTACAGTAATTTATTTAAAGAAAAGTCTGACTTAAATCTTTACAAAATTATGCTATATTTTTTTTTCTGTGAGGACTAGTCTAGAAAAAGCAGAGTGAACAAAATCAGGAAAGGCTCATCCAGGTCTAATTCCTGTTGTTATCTGCAGCCAGATGCTTGGAATACTAGAAATTAGTGCCCAGAGCACAGTAAGTCACTGATGTTTTTCAAAAAACACAGGGAAGAAATGATATCCTTAACAGCACAAAGGCACACACCACATGTCCAAGAGTGAACAGAAAGATTGTAGTGCAGATTCTCTTCAAGATTGTAGTGCTCAGTTTTCAAACACAAGTGTATATCTAATACAATGACTTATATTAAAATGTACAGGCCTTTAAAACTAGCACTATTCAACTTTTCTCCATACTGTCTTTTCCAGTCTTTTAAAATTCATTACCAGGAGTTTTTATCTAAGGAATACTCCACTGTAGTTGTAATTGAATTGCATGTCTTCAGAAAAAAATAAAATTCATATTTTGATTAATTCATTAATAAATGTATTTATAAAATAAAAAGTTCTATCAAAATGCTTTTCACTAGGAAAAAGTACAACGGACAATGGTTGTACTCAAAATATGCATTCATTCTAGTGGAATTCAGTGTAAGACCGTTCATGACAAACATATTTGCCCTTATTCCCCTAGAGCATATCAGCTTCCAAGCTAATGGCTAAATACTTTTTAAGTGAAATTTTATCGTGTTGACATCTGACTGATTCCACATCAGCTTCAGCCAGGCATTGAACACTTACAATTTTCTGACTAATGGTCAGAAGCATCTGGAACACTGGTGGTGGAAGAGTCAGCTGTAACATTTGCAGCAGCTGCTGAGGCTGTCCACACACAGCACTTGTTTTCTGTCAGGTGATCTACACCCTCCTTGTATTTACCTTGTGCTAATAACTCTTCATCAAACTGTATCTCTTCAAGGAAGAATTTAATTCAAGTCAGATAACTCAGAAGCTCAGCTCTCTCCTTAGCAAGCTTTTCCTTCCTTGTTCTTAAAATTTGCAAATTTGGTCTACCTTTTGTACTCAAAGTAGCAGAAGTGTCAGATGAAGAGGGCACCACACACATCTGTGATGATCCTACTGTTTTGGAGAATCATTATGTCTGAGATGGGGCATGTGCTAGGTCGAGGAAGCCTTCAAAATAGCCATTTATTCTGAGCAATAGGAGCACACGATGTTCTGATGTCTTTAAAAGCTATTCTTCTTTTCTCATTCATTACATCTGAATCATAGTTTTCCCTATCCTTAATCCTCCCAGTCACTCCCCACAAAACCCCTCTCTCCCAGATCCAACTTCAGAAATGTCTGGATACAAAAGTACCTCAATAAATCAGTATTCTTACTCTACTCTAATAACAAATGGGCTGAAAAAAGAAACCTTCACAATAGCCACAAATAATATAAATGGAGCATCTCTAACCAAGCATGTGAAAAACTTATATACCAAAACTTCAAATCTTTGAAGAAAGAAATTAAAGAGATAGCAGGCAAAAGAGAGATCTTCCATGCTTATGAATTAGTAGGATTAACGTATTAAAAATGGACATACTACCAAAAAAAATCTACAAATTCAATGCAATCCCCATCAAAATTCCAATACAATGAATTTTTTAAAGATCTTAAAAAGTCAATATGAACTTAATATGGAAAAAAAACAAAATGAAACAAAACAGAATAGCTAAAAAATCCTATGCAACAAATGATATTACCATCACTTATTTTAATGTGTACTGCAGAGTTATGGTAGTAAATCCCATGTACTACTGGCAAAAAACAGAGAGTTTGATCAGTGAAATTGAATTCAAGACTGAAGATAAATTTACACTATTATTATTTATTATTATTATTATCTTATTTTTGAAAAGAAATCTAGAAATAATCAAGGGATAAAAGAAAGAAAACATGGTCTCAAATACACTTAAGCTTTCCCTTTGCAATCTGAATCTTCTCAAAGCTATGACTTTCAGTTTTTTAATGTTATGAAAACATAAATTTGATAATAGTGTGGGTTTTAGCTTCACTCATCCTCTCCTCTATCATAATTCACATTCTAAATAAATAAAAATCTGTATGTATTGATGAGTTTCTATTTAAAGTATTATAGTTCTTTAAGATAAAAGGATTCTATGTTATTTTTATACTCAACTTTCTTAATTAACAATGAAATTTTCTATTGTAATGATGTTCATAAGTTATAGATTAAGCACAAAGATTTTCCACATGACATTTATGTGGTAAAAATGTTTCTAAATTTTCTTGTTTATATTGTCTTTTAGTTTTACAACAGATTAAAATATTCCAGATGCAATGTTATTTTCAAGTACAAATTTATTTTTAAGCAGCAAAATAAAACATCATTTGATGAATAAAAATTCAAACACATATTCACATATAGGATATCATGGTACTATATTTCCATCCTTTCTTTTTTTATTTATTTTGTATTTATCAAGAAAAACAGTAAATTGAATTTAAAATGCTGATAAGTTAACAATAAATATAAAGAAAATAAAAATCATAAGCATAACTTGTCAAGGGTGATAATGAAATAATTTGCTACACATAAAATTACTTTGTGTTTAGCTTTCCCTCTGAATTTTTTTTCTATCCCTGTATATCCTTATTCAAGGTCCCTTCCCCCTCCAGCCACATCAGGGCATTTTTTCTTCTCCACAACTCCCCATCCCTTCCCTAGGCAGGCAGCAGACAGTCCCATGGTCCCACTGATCCAATAATGCTTAGTTCAGTCTCCATTCCTGGCAAATCCAATTTTGTCCCCCCTCCCTCAAGAGTGAGTCAGGTTAAGGCTTTGGGCTCCAGTTTATTGAGTTCTCTATATATTTTAGAGATCAGTCCTCTGTCACTTGTAGGAATGTTGAAAATTTTTTCCGATTCTGTAGGCTTTTATTTCAATCCCATTTCATGCTTAATGAAATGAACATTATTATTATTAGTCCATGGCATTTTGATTCATGACTAGGTCATCTTCAAATATTTGCCTCCATTTTTAATTCCAAAAAGTAAATAGTTTGGCTATGAATTTCTCTCTTGTGAGAACAACACTTGAGAAAGATTTTCTTTTCACACAAATCAGTGAAGCTAGTTTCTGAAAATGTTATTAAAATATAGACATAAATTCTTTTTCTAATGTATTCTCTAATGCTTTCATTTGTGCCACATGGTCAGCTGCTAGGAAGTTAATTTAAGCACTACAATATTTTATAATTATTATAGTTTTTAATTTTGTATAATTTTATTAAATATTAAGTATTCATGAGTTTGTTTAGTTTTATACTTGTCAGCAATGATGCAATATTAGAGCTAAGTGCTAGTCCTTTATTTGTCAATATTGTACTAATCAAGAAAGCCAAAAAGAAAACATAAATTAAATAAAGCCTATAAGATATAATTAATAAGTATATATTATAATTTTAGAGAAAATACTTAGAGTTTTTAGCTTTTATACTTATTAAAATTGAATTAAAATTAGAAAAAAAATTAAAACTAAGCTAGTGACTCTGATCATGGTAAAGATACTTTTAGAATAAATATTTTCTAACATATCTTGAGAGATTAAACTGTTTATTTTCATGTTTATGAACATGTGTAAGTGTATCTAAATGTTAATACATGTAAAATATGTATGCATGTGAATGCTCATAAACATAGGAAATAATTTGTTCCCCTTCATTTTTCATGATAATTGATTGTATATATCTCTTAAGACTTTATTGTGTAAGATTTTAATTCAAATATATAGCATAAAACTCCAGTATAATTTTACCAAAATAAATTATTTCGGGTGTCTTGGATATATTGACTAAAATGAGAATGATATGGATAACTTTTGTGATGCTCTTAATTTTAGTTTTTCTGAAGTTGTATATTATGTCAGTGATAAAATGTTAAAACTAGAAAATCTTTTGGCTAACTATACTTTGTTCAGCTTGTATAGTTGTTCTTTGATTTATTTTTTCTCTCTTTTTTTCTTTCTTTTTTTTTTTTAACCATACTGGAATCTAGAAGTGTAATTAATAAAGAGACATATTATTGTCTTCTTTTTTAAGTTGATTAATTTTAGAATCACAGACAAAAAACCCTGTGAGGAATTATTACAATAATATACATGTTAAGTAAACAAAATACAAGCATTCCTTATTTATGATAATAAAATAAAATATTAAATAAATAATGACATAATAATTATTTTTATTTAAAATGTATTTAAATAAATAAAATAAATATAGAGTAAAAGAATAAATAATAAATGTTAAAATAAAATAAACAACCTCACTTCAAAGAAGATATCCTTCAACAGATCTTTCTTGAATATTCAAATAAAATGATAAAAATTAAGGAAAATAAGCTTCCGGAAAATAGGAGTAATGAGAAAAAAATTTTAGTCATACATCTGGATTATAGTTCTGTATAGTTATTGTTAACTCTTCCACATTTTAAATTCTTTTTACTGTGTTTTTTTTTGATAAATACAAAATAAAGAAGGAAAAAAAAAGAAAACAAGGATACAAAGGAAGCAAATAAAGTTAAAAAAAAAGATATTAATTCAATTTTTAATTTTTTTCTTTTTAATAATGTGTGCAATATCTTCAGTAATTTGAATGATTCTTTACCTGTGTATTATCATTTATCACAATCAATATTAGAAAAATTGAATGATAGATTTTGTTATTTTCCCAAGAATTTTTAAAAATATAATGAGAAAATAGAGCTATGTATAACTAATCTTTCATCCAAACTATGAAGCAGATTAGATAAAGTTATACTGTCATAGAATATCTGATGTCTTAATGATTTGATTATTTATTAAGAATTACCTTAATGTTTAGCTACAGTTTTTTTAAAGTTGGTGTGGAAATTCTGATTCATCTCTAGCATATGACCTAGGCTGTAACTTGACGATTTTTTGACCTGTTCAGACCCTTCATTCTGGATAAAGATCTCCAACCTATGGTCCTGCAACTGCTTATAAAATAATTAGCCTGAAAATTATATTCATTACAAACTGTGTGGATTGTGGCTCAGACTCATTACCAACTAGTTCTGACAAATTAAGTCAACCCATTTTTGTTAATTGTTTGTATTGCCTTGTGTTCTGTGTTTCATTACATCTTGCTTTCTGGAAGGCAGCGTGAAGATTCTCTCTCTGATTCTACATGCCTTTTTCTTTATCTCTGGTTAGATTTCCTGCCTGCCTTCAAGTTGACTTGTCATGGATTAAAACAGCTTCTTTATTAACCAATGTCAAGAGGCATATTAACATCATACAAAATGACATCACACATTATTAGGAGACTTACTATCTAGAAACACATAAATCATTTTCAGATCAGAAAAATAATTTTATAATCCAAAGTGAAAGTTAAATACATCTGCTGAAGAGAATTTGTGAAGATCACCACTGATCAAAATGTAGATCTATGAATTCCATAAGATAAATCTTTCCAGTTTACAGAGAAAGAACCAACAACTAGCGAGGGGGCCTGCGTGAGACTAATATAAGCACTTTGAATAAAACTTACAGTAGTATAGCTTGATATTCTTGTGGAAATCCTGACTGTTAAAGCAAGGACTATCTCTGACTGTTTTACCTGGTTTTAGAATTCTATTCCTTATACTGGGATCTCTTGTTCAGACTTAATAGGAGAAGTGGTGCCTAGTCACACTATGATTTGACATGCCATATTTGGTTGCTATCCATGGGAGGTTTGTCCTTTTCTGAATTAAAATGGGGGACTGAATAGGGGAGGAGACACAGAACAGATTGGTGGGAAAAACTGGGAATAGAGATGAGAGTGGAGACTGCAGTCAGAATAATGATGCTGTTGATATTATTTTTAATATTTGGAATAAAACAAGTTTCATTTTTAATGTTAATTTAAATAAGTACAAGAATAAAAATTAACATAAAAACTTAAGTGGAAGTTTCCCATGAATTTATAAGTAAATAAATTTATTCTAAATTATACAATTAATGAAACTTTGGAACAATGTGTTACTAATTTTTAAAACTGTACAATGCATTCAAAGAATATTGACAGGTGGATTTTATGTTTGTAACATAACCTCAATAAGTATGGCACAGAAAATGTTATATACACACATGCAGAAAAACAATTAAAACCATTTATTAAAGTTTTATCTACACATATTATTTTTTATATCAAACTACTCTTCTCAATTTTTCTTTGTTTATATTGGGAACATTTCCTATGGTAATATATTGTATATTTAATAAAATAATCTGAAATATTAGAGGACAGAGCCACCAACAGAGCCAAGCTATGAAAGTCATAACCTTTAATTATAGAACTTATGTGGAAGAGATCCATGTGGATCTCTGTGAGTTCAAGGCACTTATGTGCCAAGTAGTGCTGGCACACATCTTTAATCATAGCTCTAGGAAGACTAAAACTGAAAGTAAGATCACTGGGAGAAGAGAGAGTACTGAGGAGTTTACCTTTCCCTGACAATTCCCTGTTTGGCTGAGGACTAAGAAGGTTGGTGTTGGAGGAATACTGGAAATAGACCTGATGTTTTAGTCGGCTGTGGGAGAAGTGGCCATGATTTGTTTCTGTCTGATATCTCAGATTTTGTTCAATACTTGTCTCTGTATTTTTATTATAATATCAAATAGAATCAATACAATGTTTTTCAAATTTACACATCAAATACAATTATATAGCCATCACCCTTTCACTATGACACAGAACAAACCTTATATTTGCCCAATGTTATAGCACCAATATAGTCATAGCAACTTGTTTTGGTGTGAATATATGTCTGTATGACAGGAAATTTTAAATATTGTATATCCTATTAAGCTCATGACTATAAACATTTTCTAGTTTTAATAGAAATTGTTTAAAAATAATACCTCATCTCTAGACTTTTAATTTTGGTTAAGACCAGATATTAATTCATAATGAAAATAAATGAGAAATAAATGCCACTGTATATATTTAATCATACTTGCTTAAATATTTAAATCACTGTATTTTATTCTATCTTGTACAGATTATGACCATAAACAAGTATTTTTTCTAACATAAATAATCAATGTTTAATTTTTTGTAAATATGCCTGTATTATTATATTTAATATTTGCCAGAGTAAAACATAGTTCTTACATATTCCTTTATCTATCTATAATAACTACTCATTGCATATCACTTTTATAACCATTTTAATGTTAATTTTATAAATCCATGTTTTATAGTTATGATTAAGATTTTAATACTGTAAACATTCTAATATGACTATTTTATTCATAGCTTCAAAATGCATGCAAGGAAAATAAAAATGAGAATTAATTTCCTTTTATTAATTTGGCTTTATTTATTTATCCACAGAAAGCCAAACAGAGTTTAATCCAAGGTAGTTTGGTACAGAGTCAGAATCATAATCATGTACATATGATTTTCCTCATATTATTTAAATTTATGAATTTCATGATTTTTATTGAAATTAAATATTATTTGCCCTTAAGAGATGGGTGAATGCAGATATTCATTTTTCCTCTATGCCTGCATTTTTATTCTGCAGTCTCCTACAAGGGAAGCAGAGTGTCTGAAAGGCAGAGATCTTTCTTCATCTATCCTTTTGCTCCTTCAAACCCAGTTGCCTCATGTTCATTATTAGTTCCTTCACAGAACATGTAGTGTGTTTTTTCTCCAAAAACACCTGCAAAACATCACATAAGTCTTTCTTTCCAATTTTCTTTCCCCAAACTCAAGCCATTATTCCAGCTTCCAACATATGTAGGCATTCCCTGTAAACACACCAGATGGGCAGGCCAGAGAAACAAGAAAGCTAAACACGTAATCTAGTATTCTCTCTCTCCTCTTTATTTAATCAAGAGTCTCATCCCTAGCTCTGTAACAGATCACCAGATGTATCTTATATTCTCTTACTGCTAGCAGCTTCTGTGTATCCTACAGAACTTCCTCTCCTAATCTTCCTCACCACATTCATTTCTTCATCACAGCTCCAAACTTTCACAGCCAACCCCACAGAAATCATGGAGCACTCCAGCCAGGGAAGAAGGTAGATTAACTATAGCCCTTTGGTCTCCCTCTGTTCTCCAAAACCAATTAGTCACTCTTATCTCCCCGGGCTACAATAGACCCCCTGTGGTGACCTCCTTTCATTTTATGCTGTCATATCAAGAGACTAAATAAGCCGATCCTTACTAAACACTCTGTTCTTCCTCCTATGAATACCTTCAGAAACATAGCTTAACATTTTTCCATAGTGCCAGCTTCCAACAGTCAATAATGCATTTTCCATGAAACATCCAGTGACTATGTCTATCATATATACAAAACTTTTCTACTAGGCAATAACCAGCCATCACACTCTCAGAAAATGCACAGAAGTAACAAAAACTGTGGAAAAAAATACATGCTTAACAAAAACAAATACAACAAATACAAAATCATTTGTCTGTTTACAAATGATAGAGGTTTTTTTTAAAGAGATAATTAGTGAGTTACCTAAATAATAAAAGAAAATGTAGAAAAAAATGGAACAGGGCATCACTCTGAATATCAGGACCCTGTGTTGTCCAAGGCAGCAGGGGACATAGGCAGCTTCAGACAGCAAAAATCCAAGGTTCAGCATAGCGGGGGGGGGGGGTGATCAAGTCCCACCCTGACTTAATACCAGGTTAGAGCTACTGTCCTGGATTTGACCTCATGGACAGGCCTGCCCTGGACCAGGGCTGAAAGAAGCCTTCCCTAGCAATGCCAGGGGTCAAATCACAAACACATAGGTGCCCCCACCTTCCAGGCAGGCTGCATCTTCACAGAGGGATGGACATCTCTCTGCAGAGCATAACAGTGACTTGTCTAAGGCAGAGTAGAAGTTAGGCTGCTTCAGACAGTGAAGATCCCATCATCTGACAACAGCAAGAAACCATGAAGACTCCAGAGCAGACAGGAGGCACATAACCCCTGTAGCCACAATGAACTAAGATTCTACTAAGGCCTGAGTAGAGTGAACCAAGTAAGTAATGGGCAGGCATCAGTGCAAGAATACATATAACAATATAAAGAACAAAAAGACACCACCAGAAGAAGCTGTGGCTTTACATCAAGACCTGAATAGAGCAATGAAGAGGAAACAGAAGGAAAAAACAATACAAACACCCATATGAGTATAGAAGTCTAAAAAGAAGATATGAAAAAGTCCCATAAAGAAATAGGAAAAAAAATAAAAAATTTGAAGAAATTAACAAATCCTTAAAAGAAAGCAAAGTAAACCAAGAAAGAGAAATCCAACAAATGAAAGAATCATTCCAGCAACTAAAAATTGAAATTGAAACAATAAAGAAGGCACAAAATGAAGCAATGGATGAAATTGAGAGTCTGAAGAAAGGATCTGGAATAACAGATACAAGCATAACCAAGAGAATCCAACAAATGGAAGAGAGAATCTCTGGAGTGAAAACTCAATAGTGGAAATAGAAAAGTCACTACAAGAAAACACCAAAACCATATAAGCCATAAAACAAAACATTCAGGAAATTTGGGGCACCATAAAAAGACCAAACTTGAGAATAATAGGAACAGAAGAAGGAGAAGAATACTAGCTCAAAGGTACAGATAATATACTCAATAGAATCATAGAAGAAAGCTTTCCCAATCTAAAGAGGAAATTGCCTGTAAAGATACAAGAAGCTTACAGAACACCAAATAGAATAAACCCCCCAAAAATATGCTCGTGATATAAAAAGCCATAAAACATACAATAAAAAGAAAAAATATTAAGAGCTGTAAAGGAAAAGGACTAACTTACCTATAAAGGTAGACTCATCAAAATAATGCCAGACTATTGAATAGAAAAAAAAAATGAAAGCAAGAAGATCCTGGTCAAAAGTTGTATAGACACTAAAAGAACATGGCTGCAAACCCAGACTACTGTACCCAGCAAAACTATTAATCACTATAGGTGGAGTAAGCAAAATATTGCATGAAAATATAGGTTGAAACAATACCTACCTACAAGTCCATGACTACAGAAAGCACTTGAGGGAAGCCTGTAACTTAACTTACCCAGATATACTATGAAACCACATACAATCTATAATCCCACAGAAGAAAAACCCTAAGAAATGCAATAAATGCAAACTATCACCAAAAATAACAGGAGGTAACTATCAGTGGTCATTAATATCACTTAATATCAATGGAATTAATTTTTCTATGAAAAGACACAGCCTAACACGATGGATACAAAAACAAAAGACAACCTTTTGCTGTATACAAGAAATACATTTCAACTCCAAAGACAAATGCAGGATCAGAGTAAAGGATTAGGAAAAGACTTTTCAATCAAATGGCCCCAAGAAATGAGCTGGTGTTGCTATCTTAAAATTCAACGAAGTAGACTTGAAACTAACATCAATCAAAAGAGACCAGAAAGGAGATTATTTAGATGTTTCAGGAAAAAGCGATCAACATGGAATGTCAATCCTGAATATTTATGCCCCTAATGTAAGGACATCCTCACATGTAAAAGAAACACCACTAAAGCTTAAGCCCAAAATCATATATCACACTCTAATAGTAGGAGATTAAATAACCCCCTTTCACCCTTGGATAGGTCAACCACACAAAAACTCATTTTTGAAAGAAATAAGAAAGAAATAAGAGGTCTAACAGATGTTGTGATGCAAATAGACTTAATAGATATTTATATGAGCTTTTACCTAAACACAAGGGAATATACATATTTCTCAGCATATCATGGAACTTTTTCTAAAATTGACAACATACTTGGTCAATAGATTCACAAAAATGGCAATAACCTCTTGTATCATATCAGACCACCATAACCTAAAGTTAGAATTCAACACAAACAAAAATCACAGAAAGCTAACAAACTAATGGAAACTGAACATCTCTACAATGAACCACTTCTGGGTCAGGAAAGAAGAAAGATATCAAAGGCTTTCTAGAATTTAATGAAAATAAATCTACAACATATGCAAACTTATGGGACACAAACAAAGCAATGTTAAGAGGAAAATTCTTAGCACTAGATGCATATATATACATATATATATATAAACTAGAAAAAGCTCACATAAGAGGCCTAACAACTCAGCTGAAGGCTTTAGAACAATTAAAAGCAAAAGGCAAACTCAACTAGAAGGGGTAGATGGCAGGAAATAATCAAACTTAGAGCTGAGATCAGTACAATAGAAACAATGAGAACAATACAAAAAAAAATCCATGATTCAAAAAGTTGGTTCTTTGAGAAAGTTAACAAGATTGACAAACCCTTATCCAAAACAACCAAAAGACACAGAGAGAGTATTCAAATTAATAGAATAAGAAATGAAAAGGAGGACATAACAATAGACCCCAAAGAAATCCAAAGAATTATCAGGTCATACTTTGAAAATCTATACTCCACAAAAATGAAAAAACTTAGAAGAAATGGATAGCTTTCTGGACAAGTACCAATTACCAAAATTAAATCAAGAAAAATTAAAGAATAAAACAGACCTAATACACCAAAGGAAATTGAAACTGTTACTAAATGTCTCCCAAATTAAAAAAAAAAAAATGCGGAGATCCAGATGGTTTCACTGTGGAATTCTACTAGACATTCAAAGAATAACGAATACCAATACTCAACAAACTTCCATACAGTTGAAACTGAAGGAATGCTGACAAAAACTTTTTGAGGACACAATCACCCTGATACCCTAGCCACTGAAAGATGCAACTAAGAAAGAGAATACAGACCTATCTCCATCATGAATATTGATGCAAAAATACTCAGCAGAATTCTGGCAAACCAATTGCAACAACATAAAAAAAAGTTATCAACTACTATCAAGTAGGCTTCATCCTAGAAATGCAGGGATGGTTCAACACAGGAAAAACTATAAATGTCATCCATCATATAAACAAGTTGAAGAAAAACACATCTCCTTAGAGGCTGAAAAAGCCTTTGACAAAGTCCAACACTCCTTTATGGTAAAAGTCCTGGAGAGATGAGGATTACAGGAAAAATTCCTGAGTATAAAAATGGTGATTTAATAGAAGCCAATGGCCTACATCAAATTCAATGAAGGGAATCTCATAGCAATCCCACTATAATCAGGAACTGGACAAGCCTGTCCTCACTCCGTTTATCTCTTCAATGTAGTTCTCTAAGTTTTATTCAAAGCAATAAGAGAATAAAAGAAAATTAAAAGGATAAAAATTTGAAAAGAAGAAATAAACTAACTTTATTTGCAGATGATATGAATGTATATATAAGTGACATGTAAAATTCTACCAGGCAACTTCTACAGCTGATAAACTCCTTCATCAAGTAGCAGGATACAAAATCAATTGAAAAAAATCAATAGCTCTCCTATATACTAAAGACAAACAGGCTGAAAAGGAAATAAGGAAATCATCACCCTTTATAATAGCTGCAAATGGTATTAAATACCATGGTGTAAATATAACCAAATAAGTAACAGCTCTGTTTGACAAAAACTTTAAATCACTGACTAGAGAAAATGAAGAGGAAATCAGAAAATGGAAAGATCTCTCATGCTCCTGGATGAATAAAATCAACAAAGTAAAAATGACAATCTTACCAAAAGCAATCTACAGATTCAATGCAATTCCCATCAAAATCCCAACACATTTTTTTTTTACAAACATTGAAAGAACAATTCTAAATTTTATTTGGAAAAACAGAAAAGCCAGGATTGCAAAACAATTTTGTTCAACTAAAGAACCTCAAGAGACATCACCATCCCCAACTTCAAGTTGTATTATAGAGTTACAGTATTAAAAACAACCTGATACTGGCATAAAACAGACTTTTGGATCAATGAAATCGAATTGAAGACCCAGACATTAACCCACACATGTATGAGTACCTGATACTTGACAAAGAGGTAAAAAATACTTAATGGAAAAAGATAGTATCTTCAACAAATTATGTGGGCATACCTAGATGGCAGTATTAGAAAAATGAAAATAGAGCCAAGCCTATTACCCTGCACAAAACTCAAATAAAAGTAGATCAAAGACCTCAGCATAAAACCATCTATGCTGAACTTGACAAAAATGAAAGTGGGAAATACCCTTCAATGCATTGGCACAGGTGACCTAAGTATAACACCAGTAGCACATACACTAAGAATAACAATCAAAAGTAGGATCTCCTGAATCTGAGAAGTTTCTGTTAAGCAAAGGATACAATCATTAAAACAAAAAAACTGCCAATAGAATGGGGAAAGATTTTCACCAATTCTATTAGTGACAGAGGACTGATCTGTAAAGTATATAGAGAACTCAAGAAACTAGAGCCCAAAACCTTGAATAACCCAATCAAAATATATGGTTCACAACTAAAACGTGAATTCTTAGCAGAAGTATTACAAATGTCTGATAGACACTTGAAAAAATGCTCAATTTCTATAGCTATCAGAAAAATGCAAGTCAAAATAAATTTGTTATACTACCTTACACATGTCAGAATGGATAAGACCAAAAACACAAATGACAGCCGTGGCTAGAGAGTATATGAAGCAAGGGGAACACACCTCCATTTTTGGTTGGAGTGTAAACTTGTTCAGAATGCAGTATGACGGTTTCTAAGAAAACTAGGTATCACTCTCTCCAAGGATCCAGAAATATCACTATTGGGCATATACCCTAAAGATGTGTCTTTTCACCCCAAAAGCATTAGCTCAACTATGTTCATAGCAGCATTATTTGTAATAGCAAGAACTTGGAAACAACCTAGATGACCCTCAGCTGAGAAATGGATTTACAAACTGTGTTACATCTATACAATGGAGTACTACTCAGCAATAAGAAAAAAATGATATTCTAAAACTGGCAGGCAAATGGATGGATTTGGAGAATATCCTCCTGAGCAAGGTTTCACAAACCCAGAAGAATAATCAGGGAATGTACTCACTCATATGGGGACTTTAATCAAAATCTTTCTTTTTTAATTGAAAGATGGTGTGTGAGTAAAGTGATTTAAAACACACACAGAAAACAAAACAAAACAAAATTTTTGGTTTTACTGTAGAATGGTTGCTTAGCAGAAATTTGTGATGGCCATAGTGCATTCACGGGCATTAGCTGTGACCTACTGTGCTTTCTTTTTATGTAGCTGAGCCTAATCTAGCTTGAAAAGCTTATATTTTATTTTTTATGTTTTATATATTTTAGAGAAAAGAGAAGTTTTATCACTATGTGGATTTTTTAATCTATTCTGAATGTTTTACTTTTTTATATAAAGTTTGATATTGATTTTTCAAAAAACATTAAAAAAGAAAAATTATGAAATAACTTGAGCACAGATTACTTTTTTGTGTGTTTTTTATTTTGTCTGGGATTCAATTATTAAATATATCTTATGTTTATATGTGTTCAAGTCTATAAAATTATCTTTCCTCTGTAAGTATGAGAAAGCAAGGTTTGATAAAATATATAATGTATACATGAGAAACATTGCATAAGGGCAAAGAGTCAGAGAAGTAAGTAAAATCAGAAAACAATTGAGGGCCAAATACTATCCATATTATCTTGTACTTATGACCTCATTACAATACAGTTACTTTTGCTGGTCAATACAAGACAGATCCTGTCAAAAGTTAGTCATTGGAGAGTTCAATGGCTACTTTTGTTAATGTGACATATACTTAAACCACCTGGAAATAGTCAGGATGAGCTACATGCTCTTACCAGTGGGACTTATTACTATGAATTTTAAACTGGATATAAGAAATTAAATTAACTGTTCTCTCAGGCTTTTTTGATAGGTTATTTTTATTGTACAATAGAAAATAAATGAGAAAAAATAATGATTTAAGGAGATCTATGCCAGAATAAGGATATACTTGCTACTGACAGATTCTGAAAGCTGTGTGTGTGTGTGTGTGTTTGTGTGTGTGTGTGTGTGTCATGTATAGTGAAAATAGAAACTCTATATGTGTAACTGATGCAATTATTTTCTGTGTGAAACATGTTATAGGCATATTTTTGGTTTATTAGCTGTTAGGGTTATTATAAAATGCTTCCTCACCTATATTACCTTTTTCCATATCAAATATTACAATGTTAGGACTCCTCAGATTCTCCTAAAAAGTCAATAGGTATAATTATGGTATTTGTCACAAGTAGATAAGTGAATACTAATAGTGTAAAACACAGAAAAGGCAACCAGGCTTAAGATTACAATGATAAGCATATATAATAACCATACCAGAACCATTCATATGCAGCAACAAACACAACAAAGACTATCACTCTTAATTCATAAAGTTATAATTTTTAATCCAGTAAGTGATTAAAAATTCTAGCAATACACCACTGGTAGAAATAAGATGGGGTACTGTGTAATATTTGTGAAAGCAAAAGCTATGCAAATCAAAAACTTAAAATATGATCGCATTTTTGAAAAAAAAAATCAAGAGACAGCAAAGAAGGGTGAAATATTTAATGATACATTGTAAAAACTCAACCTGCTGCTTGTTGGAAAATGAGTAAAAAGTACACAAATACATGACAATGTATTTGTTAAGGACTACAACAGATTATATGTATCAAAACATGAATATAAAATCTTTACTTCTTTATGAATAATGCCTCATTGCAATGTTCATGTCTTACAATAGAATATTTCATAATAGAGAATAATAAATTTTTCATCAATGACTCATAAGAAATGCTTTTAGGAAGGCACTAGTTTATGCTTTAAAATGTAAGGTAGAAATTACTTTGGAGAAAATTGTGATTCTCTGTCACATTTAAGACACTTTCACTTAGAAACGGAGAATAAGATAGAAGATGAAGATAAACCTTTTTGTTTCCACTTTTTGTCAAATTTTGAAAAAACAGTAAGTTTTAATAAAAGAAAAATAATAAATGTAGAGATAATAGAGGCAAGATAATGCCAAGTTCCCAGTTAACCATTGTGTTGAAAATAGAGAAACAAAACAATTACTCTTGTGAAGTCTGCTTATAAATTTATTTAATGCTCTTCTAAATATGCTTGAATAGAAAAATAATTGAGGGAGGAAAATATTTTTCTACTTCTTAAAATTTAGATACCAGTATGTTGAAGTCATTGTTCGGTGTATTTTCAGAATTGGAGTGTTCTGATTCTAAACAACCTACTTAAGCTCTTACAAATGCAAAAGCATGCTCCATATTAATCCTTTCTGCTTAGCCTCTCAGCAGGATGAATTGAAGTCCTCTCACTGGCCCAAAGCAATATTTAAAAAAAGAAGCATAGAAAAATTCTAATAGATCATCCAGATCTTTTGAAGACAGAAACATTGCTAAATACAGACCTCTACTGCTTTAGTTCAGTCTCACTTTCCACTTTCAGAGAAATGGAGCTTAAATTTCAGGGAGAAATGTTAATCAGGATGAAATTTACAGTTATGAAAATAGTTCTACCAGAATTGGCTCCTTATGGTACAGAATATGAGCTGATCATTTCACATTCTCTAGGAAGACTTGATTATATCACAACTGCTATATTTTACAAAATGAAAACTAACCCTGTTTGGGTGTCAATAGATAAGGTATCAGTATACAAAATAATGTATAATGTTGTATTCTAAGTGCTGACATAATATGTAGCAATCAATTAAAATTGTATTATTCTTTAGATTGAAGTACTAAAATGTTGTTTTACATATAGTTCTATAATGTGTCTCAGAAGACACAGAAAAGTCTAAGTTGACCTAAAATGATAAATCTCTTAATTTACAAATTATAAAAAATAATATGATCAAACTATGCTTGTCATATATATGACTGTTTATCTTGAATAATTTGGGACAAAACTGAAGATAATATGTCTTTATGACTCTTTTTTAATTTTTTATTTAAAATCTTTTTACATACCTACTACTGTTCTCCCTCCATTCCCTTTTCCCAGTCATCCCCAAGCTTTCCTCCATCCTATCCCCTGAACCACTTTTTAGAGATCAATAAGGACTCCAAGAGAGAGTCAATATGTCAAGCATATTCAGTTGAAGCAGGACCAAGGGCCTCCCACGGCATTAAGGCTGAAGTTTGTTGAGAATGGGCTCCAAAAAGCCAGTTCTTGCACTAAAAAGAAATTTTAGTTCAACTTCACTTGCTCAACTATGTTCATAATAGCATTCATTATTTGTAATATTCAGAACCTGGAATTAACCTAAAGTTTCCTCAGCTGAAGGATGGATAAAATATTGTGATACATTTACATAAGAAATACTATGAAGCAGGAAAAAAAAACTAGAATACTGAAATTTGCAGGCAAATGGATGAAACACCAACAACAACAAAACCATCTTGAGTGAGGTAACACAGACCCAGAAAGAAAAACCTAGTATGTACTCACTCATAAGTGGATTTTAGACATAAATCAAAGAATAACCAGCCTACAATCCACAACTACTGAGCTGCTGAGTAAGAAGAGAGACATGCATGGATCCATGAGCGAAGAAGGATAAGATCTTCTGACTAAAATGGGACCATAAGAAGGGAAACAGTGAAAGGAAGTAGGAAGAAACATGACAGAATGACTTTTTAGAAGGTTCATTAAGTAAAATTAAAATTAATTTAATTAAGTATTTTTACTTAATTAAAATTAAGTAAAAATTTATAGATATGAGCTTTATAGAGAGGAGCTGGAGGAGAATGTGAGAGTGGGAAACATTATGTTGGATGCCTGGCTTTGGCTAGTGTGGAGAATCACCCACCCAGGGACACCAGATGTAGTAGAAAGATTTTTAATTGCTTTTTAATATAATTTGGTAATATATATTATTTTAAAAACACTTAACATCCAAAGGTGATTCTAATAAAATAAAAAAAGACAAAGACATACAAAGAAATAAAGCATGGACTTTTTTTAAAAAAGCACACTAAAACCAAAAAAAAAAAAAAAAAAAAAAAAAAAAAAAAAAAAAAAAAAAAAAAAAAAAAAAAAAAAAAAAAAAAAAAAAAAAAAATCACCTCAAAGTCTAAAGTTTCTCTAAACGGGGCCATGCCCCAATAAAATTTAATTTTTTGACATCACAAATGTTTATCTAAATAAATTTTAATTTCCCACTACACTGTGCTTTATCAGATAATTAAGTGTTGAAACTTAAACTCAACTTCCATTTGTATGAGTGTTATTGTAACACAAGAGGGTTACAGACTACCGTAATAATTAGACCAGTAAGACTTCTATATTTCAGCTAGTGTTTGCAATTATGCTTCTCAACTCTTGGCTCCATAAAATGTAAGGAGAAGGGTTTATACATCAAAACCACAAGTACAGCAGACCAAGTATAGGATGAATATTTCCCCCAAAAAGCTTATTTCCCAACAAGAAAGGAGGAACCTTTGCTCTGCTAAATATCTTAAAGACAGCATTACTCAGAAGAAGAAAGAAAATTGTCTGTTCTGTCATACAAGATGTGGTTTTGGAAGAAAGGAGGTATAGGCTCAGAATAGCTGAGCTCATTTAGCCCATTTAAGTGTGAGGTGATAATAAGTTTTATACTAGAAAAGAAAAGTCATCATGACTTTCCTTTATTATACATATTCTCAGCTGCAGAAATGTATGCATAAGAGTAGTGTACTTATTTCAGGGGAAATGTAATTTTTTTCTTCCTGTGGAAAACTAGTTTAAATTCATAAAACTTTCATGTATACATGTCATTCTACATTGAATTAAGAATCAAGTGTTACTTTACAGGAAGAGAGAGATGTTTTAATTATTCCTCTAAAAGACTGGTTTTCAAGAATAAGATTATGCACATGATATTTTGGCATATAAGGAGAGAAATAAAAAATAAATATTCAACATAAAATAGACATAGGACATGGTAAATTAGGCATTCCAGGTTCAATTTTATTTATTAAAATGTGAGTATTTTACTTAAATTAGTGGCTGAGAGTTTGAATTCTATAACTTGTCATTTCTTTGTACAATCATTTAATAGCTATATGAGGTTACATGATCGGCACAATAGAAAGTCCACATTAACAATTACTTCTACCACTAAAAGCAGTTTGGGGATACTATTTAACAATATTAAATAAAAATTAGTTTATTGTTCACACAGCAACTTTCTGCACTAACAAAGTGTGTATGTTTTCTTTATCTAATTTTTGTCTCATTCCATGTGTGATTGTATTACTGACTATAATTTATATTGTTCTACCCAGTGAATAAAGCAAATTCTATTGAAATAAAAGTGTTCATTGGATATGTGAAAACATAGAAATACAAACTACATTAGGAATATAAAAAACAAGATAAAAATTAATTATGAGTAACAAATGTTTTTCAGTGTTTTTACATTCTCAACACTACAAGTGTGATGCAGAGGATCCAGCTCTGAGACTTACAGGTGGCAGAAAATACCTATAACCTTCTTATGTGGTAGAAGGCAGACACTGAGGTCCTGAAGATAACAGAATAAATGAAAGAACATGGAGTCCCAAAATAAAATTAAAGCAAAAATGAAACCTGTTTCCAGCTTGGCTAAACTCTGTCTCAGGACATTGAAACAGACCTCCATTTCTTTGAATTTATTCTGTTTTTTCAACACTTAGCCAAAGATTCTGGTAGAATTATTAAAACAAGCCAGAAACATAAATGGGAAATCTTAAGTTTTCTTTTAAGAGATACCTAAATATAATAAAGGCGATTTACAAAAAGCCAACAGCCAACATTAAACTTAATGGAGAAAAACACAGGGCAATCCCACTAAAATCAGGATGTCCTCTCTCCCCTTATCTATTCAATATAGTTCACCAAGTTTTAGCTAAAGTAATAAGAAAACAAAAGGAGATTAGGCAGATACAAATTGGAAAAGAAATGAAACTATCTCTATTTGCAGATGATATGATTGTATACATAAGTGACCCTCAGAATTCTACCAGGGAACTCCTACAACTGATTAACACCTTCAGCAATGTAGCAGGATACAAGATTGACTCAAAGAAATCAGTAACCCTTCTATACACTAAAGCTAAAAGGGCGGAAAAAGAAATAAAGGAAACATCACCCTTTATAATAGCTGCAAATAGCATTAAATACCTTGAAGTAACTATAACCAATGAAATAACAGATCTATTTGACAAAAATTTTTGTCACTGAATAAAGTCAAATTCCAAAGGAAACAGGACATATCAGCACTATAAAGAAGTAGGTTTATGGAGAAGTTTTTAGTCAAGACATCTGTTAATGTTAGAGTTAACTGCTGAAATATTCAACATAGAAAATTAACAACAAATAAACTGATGCTGTGAAATAAAATTATGATGATCACAAACTTAATGAAAGAATGAAGTGAACTATCCAGATAGCTCAATGGGAATTATATATATGGTTATAGGGCAGTAAACATTCCCTGTCCTAAACATATGCAGATGAAAAGTAAAACAAAACAAAAAACAGGGATCTATTTTCAAATCTTAAAGGCTAAATTATTAGTTAACACTATTACAAACAATTGATCCAGGTGATGGTTCTCTACAACTTTAATCCCAGGGCTTAGAATCCAGAGGCAGGTAGATCTCTGTGAGTTCAAGTCCAGCCTGGTCTACAAAGAGAATTTCAGGACAGTCAGGGCTACGTGAAAAAATGTCTTAAGAACAAACAACAATCAAAAGGAAAAACAAAACCAAAAAAAAATTAAATAAATAAAGATTAGAATGAAAAGAAAAAAGGAGAACAAGAAGGAAAAATTAAAGAACCGTAGAGAGCTGCCTGCTGCACCCTAAAGATGGTTGCTGATTTCTGGCCTCCACTCCCCCCCCCACCAAGGCCGGGGGTGAGTGCTCTCTTTTGATAAACAACTCCTTATTTGGCTTGAGCCTGGAGTGTGGTTTGCTGTTGCATATGTGGACCTATAAGCTGTGCCCATGTGGCTTATTGGGATTGGATGCCCTGAGAGTATTTAGTCATTGGGCAGGGTTTCCTGGGAGGAGAAGAAAAGACACATTTGTAAAGGTCCAGAAAAACTGCTGAAAGAAGATCCTGGGTGTTGTGCTTTTCTTGCTGGCAAGGTTGTGTGCAACAAGTGGTAGCCCTTGGAGTGGTGGCCTGTACAGGGAGCAACTCCTGGGAGCTTCAGGCATCAGAACTTTCTGCAGTCGGGGGTCGACCTGTAAATCCCAGGTAAGGTAGGATCCCCAGTAAAGTGGGGAAAAAGCCACTGACAAGTGAGCTGAACTTCAGAATTCCAAGGATGCATGGAGTGAAAGTGAAAATGAAAGTGAAACAAAGCTGGGGCTGTTTGGTAAAGGCTCTGAAAACATTTTTAAGCTTAAAAAGAAAGGTTATAAAGAGTGGGTGCTTTATCTTCTCACCCAACTTTTTTGGATCTTAAGGAGATGCTTGATTAAGGTTTTTCTGAGTCTGCTCTGCTTGCTAGCAGTGGGAGAGATTCCTGGGATCCTACACCATATTAAAAAGCAGCCAAGAGGGGTGGAGTCAGCAATTAAAGTGGTGCAACATTTTAAGAGCTCTTTGCATTACAAAATGATTAAGAATTCTCAGTAAGCAGAGTCCCAGCACACTCTGGAGCAGGGGCGGATAAACTCTGCCTGTCACCATACTCACAGCTCCTGCAGAGGGAATTTGCATGGCTACACACTGCCAACTTGAACTGAGCGAGCCAACAACTGCAGGGGTCTCTGAAGAACAGACTCAGACCCCGCCCAGAGGTGAGGAGGGGTCACCAGGCCCAAGCGCCTATATTCCAGCCTGGGAGGGAGAGGTGAGCTCTCATAGCTTTCAGTTCTGCTCCCGGACCAAGTGCTATCTGCAGAGTCCCAGCTCACTCTGGAGCAGAGACAGATAAACTCTGCTGGTCATCATACCAGCAGAGTTTATCTGACAGCTCCGGCTGAGGGAATTTGCACAGCTACCCACTGCCACCTCAAACTGAGCAAACCAACAACTGCAGGGGTCTCTAAAGGACAGACTCAGATCCTGACCAGAGAGGTGACAGGAGGCACACAAACCCAAGTGCCACAACTGACCAGGAGCCATCTAATCGTGAGCTGATGCCATGGGCAAATGTCAGTACAAAAACTTACATAATAATACAAAGGACAACATGGTAACTCCAGAAGAGAGTGGCGATCTTACAAATACAAGACCTGAACTGAGCAATGAAGTGGAAACAGAAGGAAGCAACACCAAAAATTCCTTGTTGATGATCATCGAAGCTCTAAAAGAAGATTTGAAAAAAAGCCTTAAATAAATAGAAGAAAATACAAACAAAAATTGGAAGAGGTGAACAAATCTATGCCAGGAACTAAAAGCTGAAATAAAAGCTGAAATAGAAGCAATAAAAAAGGCACAAAATGAAGCAAAGATGGAAATAGAAAACCTGAAGAAAAAAGCTAGAACCACAGATACAAGCATAACAAACAGAGTTCAAGAGATGGAAGATAGAATCTCTGAAGTGGAAGACTCAGTAGCTCAAATAGATATATCAGTCAAAGAAAATAGTAAAATTAAAAAAGCCATAACTCAAAATGTTCAGGAAATCTGGGATACCATGAAAAGACCTAATTTGAGAATAATAGGAATAGAAGAAGGAAAAGAATACCAGCTCAAAGGCACAGTTAATGTTTTCAATAAAATCATAGAAGAAAACTTTCCTAACCTGAAGAAGGAAATGCATATAAAGATACAAGAAGCTTACAGAAAACCAAATAGGTATGATCTCCAAAAAAAAAATTCAGCACGCCACATTATAATCAAGCCACAAATCATACAGAACATAGGAAAAATTTTAAGAGCTGCAAAAGAAAAAGGCCAACTCACATATAAAGACAGACCCATCAGAATAACGCCTGACTATACAATGGAAACTATGAAAGCTAGAAGGGCTTGGTCAGAAGTTATACAGACACTAAAGCAGCATGGCTGCCAAAGTAGAATACTATACCCTGCAAAATTATCAATCACCATAGATGGAGTAAACAAGGTATTTCAGGACAAAGTCAGACTGAAAGAATATCTATCTACCAATCCAGCACTAAAGAGAGTATAAGAGGGAAAATTCCAACCTAAGGACCTCAGATACACCCACAAAATCACAATCAATAAGTACACAGAAAAATACCCTAGAGAAAGGAAATACAAACAAGTTGCCACCAAAAATGGCAGGAAATATGAATCATTGGTCACTAATTTCCCTTAATATCAATGGTCTCAACTCTCTTATAAAACGTCACACACTAACAAGATGGATACAACAACAGAAGCCCTCCTTCTTTTGCCTACAAGAAACACACCTCAACTGCAAAGACAGACACAGGCTTAGAATAAAGAGTTGGGAAAAGATTTTCCAGTAAAATGGTCCTAAGAAACAAGCAGGGGATGCAATCCTAATATCTAACAAAGTAGACTTTAAGCTAAAAGCAATTAAAAGGGACCAAGATGGTCACTACTTATTCATCACAGTAAAAATTGGTCAAGAGGAGACTTCAATCTTAAATATTTATGCTCCTAATATAGGGACACCTACATATTTGAAAGAAACACTGCTAAAGCTCGAATCCCACATCAATTCTTACACCCTAATAGTGGGAGACTTCAATAACCCACTTTCAACCCTGGATAGATCAACAAGACAGAGCCTCAACAGAGAAATAAGGAGTCTAAATGAGGTTATTGTGCAAATGGATTTCATAGATATCTACAGATCCTTCCACCCAAAGGCAAAGGAATATACATATTACTCAGCTCCTCATAGAACTTTCTTCAAAATTGGCAACGTAATTGGTAATAAAGCAAATATCAGCAGATACAAAAAATGGAAATAATCCCTTGTAACATATCGGACCACCAGGGCCAAAAGTTATAGTTCAACAACATCAAAACCCAAAGAAAGCCTACCAACTATTGGAAACTAAACATCAATCAGCTGAACCATCTCTGGGTCAAGGAATAAATTAAGAAAGAAATCAAAATCTTCCTAGAATTCAATGAAAATGAATCTACAATGTATCCCAACTTGTGGGACACAATGAAAGCAGTCTTAAGAGGAAAATTCATAGTGCTAGATGCCTATGTGAAAAACCTTGAGAAATACCACACTACAGACCTAACAGCGCAGCTGAAAGCCTTAGAACAATTAGAAGCAAACTCACCTAGAAGGAGTAGATGTCAGGAAATAATCAAACTTAGAGCTGAAACCAATACAATTGAAACAAAAAGAACAATACAAAGAATCAAGGAATCTTAGAGTTGGTTCTTTGAGAAAATTAACAAGATAGATAAGCCCTTAGCAAAACTAATCAAAAAACAGAGAGAAAGTGTCCAAATCAACAAAATCAGAAATGAAAAGTGGGACATAACAAAAGACCCACAGGAAATACAGAGAATTATCAGATCATATTTTGAAAATCTGTATTCCACAAAAATGGAAAACCTAGAAGAAATGGACAGCTTTCTGGACAGGTACCATCTACCAAAATTAAATGAAGATCAGATTAATACCTAAACAGGCCTATAACCCTTAAGTAAATTGAAGCTGACATTAAAAACCTCCCCCAAAAAAAAGCCCTGGTCCAGATGGTTTCAGTCCCAAATTCTACCAGACATTCAAAGAAGAACTACTACCGTTACTTCTCAAACTATTTCACACAGTAGAAACTGAAGGAATATTGCCAAATTCCTTTTATGAGGCCACAATCACCCTAATACCCAAGAAACTCAAAGACACAACAAAGAAGGAGAATTACAGACCAATTTCCCTCATGAATATTCATGTGAAAATTCTCAACAAAATTTTGGCAAACCGTATACAACAATGCATAAAAGATATCATCCACCATGACCAAGTATGCTTCATCCCAGAAATGCAGGGCTGGTTTAACATACGAAAAACTGTAAATGTTATCCATCATATAAACAAACTAAAGGAACAAAACCACATGATCATATCCTTAGATACAAAAAAAGCCTTTGAGAAAATCCAACACTCCTTTATGATTAAAGCCCTGGAGAGATCAGGAATACAGGGAGAATACCTAAATATAATTAAGGCGATTTACAAGAAGCCTACAGCCATTATCAAACTTAATGGAGAAAAACTCAAAGCAATCCCACTAGTCAGGAACTAGACAAGGATGTCCTCTCTCCCCTTATCTATTCAATATAGTTCTCAAAGTTTTAGCTAAAGCAATAAGGGAACGAAAAGAGATTAAGGGCATACCAATTGGAAAAGAAGAAGTGAAGCCATCTCTATTTGCAGATGATATGATTGTATACATAAGTGACCCACAAAATTCTTCCATGAGCTGCTACAGCTGATAAACACCTTCAGCAATGTAGCAGGATGCAAGATAAACTCAAAGAAATGAGTAGCTCTTCTATACACTAAAGATAGAAGAGCTGAAAAAGAAATAAGGGAAGCATTACCCTTCATATTAGCTGCAAATAGTATTAATTACCTTGGAGTAACTATAACCAAAGAAGTATCAGACCTATTTGACAAAAATTTTAAATCATTGAAGAAAGAAATTGAAGAGGATATCAGAAAATGGAAAGCTCTCCCATGTTGCTGGATTCGTAGGATCAACATAGTAAAAATGGCAATTCTACGAAAGGCAATCTACGGATTCAATGCACTTCCTATCAAAATCCCAACACAATATTTTTTGGACCTTGAAAGAACAATACTCAATTTCATTTGGAACATCAGGAAAGCCAGGATTGCCAAAACAATTTTACTCAACAAAAGAACCTCAGGAGGTATCACCATCCCTGACTTCAAGCTATACAATAGAGCTACAGTAATAAAAACAGCCTGGTACTAGCATAAAAACAGACTTGTGGACCAATGGAATAGAATTCAGGAGACAGACATTAACCCAAAAACTTATGAGCACCTGATCTTTGACAAAGAGGCCCAAAATATTCAATGGAAAAAAGATAGTATATTTAACAATTGTGTTGGCATAGCTGGATGGAAGTGTGTAGGAAAAGGCAAATAGATCTGAGCCTGTCACCCTGCACAAAACTCAAATCCAAGTGGATGAAAGACCTCAACTTAAACCCAACCACTTTGAACTTGACAGAAAAGATAGTTGGAAATACACTTCTACAAATTGGCACAGGTGACCACTTCCTAAATATAACACCAGTGGCACAGGAACTAAGACCAACAATCATGTGGGATCTCCTGAAGCTGGGAAGCTTCTGCAAAGCCAAGGACACTGTCAATAGGACAAAACACCAGCCTAGAGAATGGGAAAAGATTTTCACCAACCCTACAAGTGATAGAGGACTGATCTCTAAGTTATATAAAGAGCTCAAGAATTTAGAGCCCAAAACCTTGAATAACCCTATCAAAAAATGGGGTACAGATCTAAAAAGGGAATTCTCAGCAGAGGAACTACGAATGGCTGAAAGGCACCTGAAAAAGTGCTCATCTTTAGCCATCAGAGAAATGCAAATCAAAACAACTTTGAGATACCACCTAACACCTTTTAGATAGGCTAAGATAAAAGGCACAGATGAGAGCCTATGTTGGAGAGGATATGGAGCAAGGGGAACACTCCTGCATTGTTGGTGGGAGTGTAAGCTTGTTCAGCCACTGTGGAATGCAATATGGAGTTTTCTCAGAAAATTGAGAATCAATCTCCCCAAGGACCCAGAAATACCACTTTTGGGTGTATACCCTAAAGAGGCACATTCACACTCCAAAGGTATTAGCTCAACTATGTTCATAGCAGCATTATTTGTAATAGAAAGAACCTGGAAACAACCTAGATGTCCCTCAACTGAAGAATGGATTAACAAACTGTGGTACATCTACACAATGGAATACTACTCAGCAGTAAGAAAAAATGATATCCTAAAATTCACAGACAAATGGATGGATTTGGAGAATATCCTCCTCAGTGAGGTATGACAATCTCAGAGCGATAAACAGGGGATGTACTCACTCACTAGTGGTCTCTAAACAAACAAACAGGAAAAAAAGCCAAACATGCCCAAGCAACAAACCACAACCACTGAACAGCTTGGGATCAGAAACACCCTGGACTGACCCTTTGAACCCCAGTCCATCTATAGGAACACCTGACTCACTCTTGAGGGCGGGGGGACAAACCTGGGTTTGGCCAGGAGTGAAGACTGATCCAAGAATTATTGGGTCAGTGGAACCATAGGACTGTCTGCTCCCTGCCCAGGGAGGGGATGGGGAGTTGCAGAGAAGAAAAATGACAAATGTGATGGGAGGGGGAAGGGACCTTGAATAAGTATATACATGGATGGAAAAAAAATTTCAGAGGGAAAGCTGAACACAAAGTAAATATATGTGTAGCAATCTTATTTGCATTACCTCCCTTGATAAGCCATGCTCATGATTCTTATTCTCTTTATAGTTATTGTTAACTTTTCTTCATTTTAAATTCATGTTACTGTTTTTTTGTTAAATACAAAATACAAAAAGAAAAATAAATAAAGAAATAAAGAAAGAAAGAATTCTCAGTAGAACAGATTTAGACTCTCAAAACCTCTAAACAGGGAAGGAAATAAAGATAAAAAGGCCACGTAAAGATGGCAGATAAACAGAGAGTCTGGATTCTGATTATTGCATTTTCTTTTAATTTTTTAACTTTTAATGAGCTAACTGCAGAGAGACAACTGATTGCTAAGGCTGATAAGTTAAAAAAATGCATATACTTTAAACATATCCTGACTTTGAAATCTGTTTATAAGAATATGTTACTTGGGAAAAGACTTTCTGCTTTTGTCTCCACAGAAGATCAAAACCTGTGGATTGGTTCTAGGCAGGTGTGGTTCCATTTTACAAGGCCACCTGAAGCTGATAGGAGGCTGTCTTAGGGATCGGCACTGCAGTAAGGCAGTGCGAGGTGGCCAGGCTGCCTTGGATGTATTGGGAGGAGAGATTGGAGGGGCGCAGGCAGTCAAGAAGGACAGAGTGAATGGGGAGAGTTGTACCCTGACCTTGCTGATATAGAAACTCCTGAGTCTACAGACTCGGAGAAAGAGCTCTCAGGAGATATTAATTGGATTAGAGGATATCTTAGGATTGCAAATTATGAATTGAAACCCCTTTATGACATTCTGAAAGGAGAGTCAGCTTTAGACTCCACGTGAGTGATGACAGTGGAAGCCAGAAAAGCACTGTAGGTAGTTGAACAGAGGTTGCAGGATGCCTGCTTAAACAGGATTGAGGAAGGAAAAGATTTTGCGCTATACCTTTTACCCACATTAAGACAACCCAGAGGGGTTCAATGGCAATCAGGCCCACTGTTGTGGATACACCCAAAGGTGTCGCCTAGTAAAAGTATAGAACATTACCCTACAGCAGTAGCTGATTTAGCTCAGAATGGCATCCAACAATCCATTAAGCATTTTGGGTATGCGCCAGCCGTAATAATTTTGCCATACACAGCAGCACAGGTTAACACCCTGTGTGCTGTTGTTGATGACTGGGCAATTCTTCACTGTACCTTTGCTTGAAAAATAGATAATCATTACCCACAACATCCTCTTTTGACATTTTTTAAGGAGCACCCCATAATTTTTCCCAAGGTCACCACCGCAGAGCCAGTGGTGGGAGCTCTCAATGTATTCACTGATGGCTCAAAAACAGGAGTAGGTGCCTATATGGTGCAAGGCAAACAACCAGTTCAACATCAATTTACTCCTGGTACTCCTCAGGTAGTGGAACTTCACATAGTATGCGAGGTATTTAAAGAATGCCAATTTGCTTTTAACTTGATATCTGACTCAGCCTATGTGGTTAATGCTTTAAAGGTACTTGAAGTGGCAGGACCAATAAAATCATCCAGTACCATCGCTGTCCTATTTAACCACTTGCAAGACTTGATTTTGCAGCATAAGGAGAGGTTTTTTCCTCAGCACATCCTAGCACATACTGGCCTTCCCGGTCCACTCAGTGAAGGCAATGCCAAGGTGGACATGTGCACTGGACAGGACTGCATATTCTTTACCTCTCCTGTAGTCAAAGCTGAAGAATTTCACCAGCTATATCATGTGAATGCTAAGACCTTACAACAAAAGTTTCAGATATCCAGAGCTGAGGCACATCAAATAGTTTTGGATTGTGCTCAAAGTGTGGTGTATCACAACCCACCTTCCCTAGGTGTTAATCCCAGAGGGATCTTGCTGTTAAAAGTATGGCAAATGGATGTTACTCACATTTCTGAATTTGGCTCTTTAAAGTATGTACATGTTTCTGTAGATACGTGCTCTGATATCTTGCATATCATTGCCATGTCAGGAGAAAAGGGACACAATGTCATTGCACACTGCCTAGAGGCCTGGGCAGCTTGGGAAAAGCCCCTGCAGATAAAAACTGACAATGTCCCTGCTTATACTGGAACACAGTTTACTGCATTCTGCAGACAAATGGATGTACAAGTAACTCATGGATTGCCTTACAATCCACAGGGACAAGGCATAGTGGAATGTGCTCATCACACACTGAAGGAATGCTTATCAAAACAAAAAGGGGAAATAGGCCATGGCCGCATGCCCAAACAGAGACTATCTATAGCTCTGTTTACCCTTAATTTTTTAAATTTGGATGTTGATGGCTGCTCTGCAGCAGATAGACATCTGACTCTCACCCCTAGCCACAGAGGCATGGTGAAATGGAAGGATATTTTCATGGGCCACTGGCATGGTCCTGTGCTTACATGGGCAAGAGGTTCTGTTTGTGTCTTTCCTCAGGACCAGCAATATCCAGTGTGGGTACCAGAACGGCTAACCAGGAAGGTCCTAAATGACAAGTATGATGCTGGCAAGGCCGCAGAGGATGCTGGTGATAGCCCTGATGATGCTCCTGCAATGTCAACAGGGGAAGACAGAGCTGAGGTGGGGGATACTGTTGGTGTTTCCGAAACCTCTGCCCATACGGCATGATGCCCGTCTTTTTCCATGGTTGTTTGCCACTAATAGGGAGTTAGAATTACCTTATGTTCCTTATGATTCTGAAATAGCTAGCTTGGGAAAAAGTAGGAATTTTACTTTGAAATATTCCTATGCTTTCAAATTGTTACCAACTGCTTGCAGCTTACCCCGTGCATTTTACTCTATAATCAGATACCTGGGTGGTTTGTTTATTCCCCCAGCACTGGAAATACTCTTCACTCTGATTTGGACCCTGGGAATGCCACCTGGTTTTTTGTGTGTCTGGCCAATAAGATATTTCTTTGATAATGATAATACCTTTCCACCCAGACAGCCCAAATTGGCCCACTATTGTTATGTTGACTTGGACTGGGTGTCAATCCCAGTCATTGGTGTGGGTAGATACTCAGAGATTCTTTACCTTTTTGCCCCTTATTACTACTCACATTAATGAAATTTATGTAGGAAAGAATTTTACGAGACAAAATCCACTTATTCTAGACTCCTCTAATCCATATGACAATTGGATGCTGTGTGGTATTAATGGCAGTTGCTTGAATGCAGAACCACTGGCCATGGTGATGGGAGGAAAGCATGGTATTAGTGAATTTAACTGTAATTGGGGTGTTATGGCTATACCAGAGAGCCATCCCTATTATTATGATTTATTATTCATGGATTGTAAGGCCAGGAGGACTTTTAGAGCCCTTTCTATGTCTCCTGCTCCTGTGTGTGTTGCTCCAACTTTTATTTTCATAGTTAGCTATGAGAAGCCCTCTGTATGCACTGATGCTAGTTGCTGGTATGCCACTTGTTGGAATGCTACCCAATACCCATTTGCTATGTTGGCACACATGCCGCACTGGGTGCCCATTCCAGTTCAAAGTCCCAACACCGTGAGTATATTTAGGGCAAAGAGGGATTTTGGCATTACTGCAGCTATTGTTACAGCTATTTCCTTGGCAGCCGTTGGAGCCACTACTGCTGCCATTGCCAGGAGTCATACTGTACAAACAGCTCAAACACTTAATAATTTGTCTGCCAATGTAGCCCATGCCTTAGACATTCAAAGAGGCATTTCTGCCCAGCTTAAAGGCAGACTGATGTTGGTCCACCAAAAGATTGACCTGGTGCAAGAGGAGGTTGATGTTCCCTGGCAGATGGCTCAGCTGGGATATGAATGGAAGTACCAACCAGCACAGTAGAAGCAACAAATATTTACAGTGTAATAGAATATAATCTCACTACTTGTTTTATTGTTTTTTTGCTTTGTTTTGTTTGTTTTTTTGTTTTGGTTTTTATTTATTTATTTATTTAGGTTTTTGTAAAGAATTCATTGATTTTTTTTCATTTTTTAGTTTGCCATTTTCATTATTTTCTTCATGGAGTTTTTTTTTCTTTAATTTTCTTGTTAAAAGTTTCTTTCCTATTTATAAAGATATTCTAATATCATTTTTCTATATTAGAATGTTCAGATCTTGTTGTTATAGAACTATTAGTTTCTACTAGTTCCATATTGATCTGTATGTGGTTCAATGTATTTTTCACTGGCATTTACTCATTTCTTCCTCTAATCAATACTAGCATTATTTGTGTCTCAGGGAGCAGTTTTTGGTTCAATAGGTGTTCTTGGGTAATTGGTGCTCTTGGAAAAATTAGAGCCAGAACAGTCTGTGTCTCAGTTGAGTTCTTCAGCTAGAGCTCTCCAGATACCATGTCCCAGGAAGAAGTTGAGGTTGGGGAAATGGGTATGTTTGGGATATGTTTTGGGATGTATGGGCTTTAGGGTCAAATGAGAGGTGGAGACAGTCAGGCTTATACATAGGAATCCTGCTTGCTCATCTGCAGATGGAGCTGTATGGACAGAAATGTTTCTTGCCCTGTTGTCCACTGCTGAGCGCTGTCCTAGCTGTCCTGGCTGGCTTTGAGGATGGTAACTCACATCTCCAGATAGAGCTTTCCAGAGGCTGTAACTTAGGGAAAAGTTAAGGTTGGGGGAATTGGGTGGGTTTGGAGTATGGAGTAGGATTTACAGACTAGAAGGTCCAATGAAGGATGGTGATAAACAGGCTTATATGCATTAATCCTGTTTGTTTCCCTGCATCTGGAGCTGCGAAGGGTTGAGACACAAGGCTTTTACCCTGTTGTCCAACCCTTGAGACTGTCCTGGATGGCCTGGATGGCAAAGTGGAAGGAGGGTAAGTCATCTCTTATTGTGGAGTTTTCCAGAAACAACAGATATTCTTAATACTCAGTGAGCATTATGAGTTATAATTACATGCTAGAAAATTACAAGTCAGATGCTTTTCTCCTGTTTTATTTAGTTAAACCTGGCTTTCCCTGTAGAAACAACAAATGAACATCTCCCTATTCCTAACTAATTTGCCCAGTAGCATATGCCCAAAGAACAGATAACATGCTTAAGAGCTGCTTTTATGTGCAATTTTAACAAGCCATTAATTAACATTTATTTCTGTTGGATTTTCTATATTATTTCTTGAACTGGGATGAACAAACTTTATCTGTGGAGAACAGACACATGACTTATTTCAATCTATCACTGCAGAGAATCTTACTCAGGTGATTACAATCCTTCAGGACCATCAGAACCTGAATAATTTGTAACATATTTATGACTGTATTTTATTCACACAGATAAAAATCATTTCCTCCCTATTTCTCAAGTATTCTCAACTGTAAGAAATAACTTGCTTTTGTGCTGTATTAATTGGCTTGAAAAATTGACCGCCACATTTAAAATTCTGACCCATAAGCTAATAAAATAATGAAATTGAGACAAACAAAAGAATGTTATAAAAGTATAAACCATAGCATGATAAAAATTCCAGTAACTATCAATTAAAAATAATACTTTTTCTGGCTTTTTAGAACTTTAGTACTATTAAGATTTCCTGTTTTTCATGTTATGGTGTATGGTAGTTATTATTTGCTTGGAAACAACCAATAATTCCTGATTACAGTGTTGTTACTTTTTATATATATTTATATCAGTGCCATAGTTTTTCATAAATCTCTCTGGTTTAAGGTTCTGTTGCATTTTTTAAAATTAAAGGTAACTAATTTCTACAGCACTAATTTTTCTAAGAAAAAAAATACGGAAAGGAAATGTAAAATTGTAGGCATAGAGGGAAATGTTTATAAAATTACAGAACATTGGACCTGTCATTCAAACTTTAAATGACCAAATTATTGAAATATTTTGTTTTTAGAATATTTTCTTCTTTGAAATTGTGAATATAGGACAAAATGTGTATTTTATAGGAAATTCATTGTCCAATATGATAAGTAGAAAAAGTTCAGCCTGTTTATTTCATAAATATATACAACTATCTTTATTAACCTATATACTTTGTGTTATAAGTATATATGGTAATAGACCTTAAAATGAAGTAATGTGAATGATGATGCTTTTTAGAAGATGAATAAACATATATGGCAATACATTTATTAAATTCACTGTAAATTATGTAAAAGTACATGAATTTTAAAGAAACAGGTAAAGATTTTATTATGTGATAAGAACATTTTTTAGTAACATGTATTTTTTCTGTCTCAGTTGCAGCTCTGTAACAGTCATTTAGCAGGACTGTGTAATTCCTCTGGGAAACAAGACAGCAAATGAAATTTTCATTTTAATATTGCACAGGAGTAGCCAAAATTAGACTGCTAATTATAGACTCTCTAATTAGAAGTATGGCATCCCTATTCATAAAGCATGTTTTATAAAAATGTCAATTCATATTGTCGTTTAGAGATGAGCTTAGGTATAAAATGAATCTTGGTACAGACCTCAGATATCTCTAAAGCCACATAGAAATGTTAGTGGAAATACTGGAAAGTGTTATTTGACTTTAACTATTATATTCTTTAATATAAGAAGCATGATACTAATTCTCTGCATATTGAAAAGCTTTATCCCATGGTGGAAATTGTTGAAATCCATAAAAATTACATTTCAATTCTGGATTTTATAATTAGCTTTCCATTTTATACACATTTTCAGTAATCAAATCCTAACTTGATGGTACCAAACATCAATTTGTTTAGAAAGCATTGTTTATAGTGAATATGTCCCTTGAGCAATTCACAGTTTCAACAACATACTCAATGAGGCATGAATAGCCTGTAGGGAAATTTAAGGCTTTATTTTTTTCCTATATCTATGATATTGTAATGCTGTAGTTTTGCAATACTGATTTATAATTTATGTTACTTATATCTGTTTAAAGCTTTAATTTAGAGTGAACTTCTGGGATAATGTTTAACTTATTTTGAATTTATATTAAAATGGAAAGCTAAAACATAAAGCCTTTTGATAATAATTTTGCCCCAACTCTATTAACAATTAGCCTAAAACTATATGCTACTTTAAGAAATACATATTCAGTGTATATTACATTTACTTCATTGAAAAAAATAAATGGATAAAACATACACAGATCAACCATAGCCCACACAGGTACTCATATGAAATAGTTACTTCAATGCCTTTTCAAAGAAAAACTCTTATTAAAAAACAATTTCATAAAATTACTAGCTACCAACCTCATGGAAAAATGCAATTGAACACTCACCAGAAGCAAGGTAACTAAATTTTTTGTATTCTTGTTAATAATGTTAAATACTAAAAAATAAAATAAATCTACAAATTAGTAAAGACAATTTGTTTTATTTATTTTATCTTATCTACATAATTATTTAATTATCTTTAATATGTTGTAGACACCAGAGTCATAAAAATAACATATTCATGCATATTATTTATGTTCATATGCATTATTAAATCCATTTTTACTAAAATGCATTTCTCTTGTTACAGCATACTTAAAATACTTTTAAGTTAAAAAGGAATTTGACTTTATTTGAGAATCTAATTTCTTTTTTATTGTAATTATTACTAGTTAGTTGCATTCAAACTATTTTCATAACACATAATATGTTATAAGATGAAATGTGTTCCAATTTTGTATCAAGTGATAAAAATGTATAAGAGAATCATATTAGTGTACCCAATAAACTTTATGGCTAAAAGACTTACAGATAAATTCTGATATTGCAGTATCAATAAAATTTCCATATATGTATTGGCAATTTTTGTTTTAGATCATAGATATTTTATTAGAATATTTTATGATGGAGTTCATGGCTTAAAACAGTTTTGATTAACAGGTTTCTCAATAACTCAAATATTTGACAAATATCTAATATTGCACAATATAAAAAATACATTTATGTTTTATTTTATGTTGTGGAAATGTTCTCTGTATGCTGTACATAAAGTAAGTGTTTTGGTCTATGGTGAGCACCTTAGCAATAGGAAGGAAATCAGAGTAGAGACAGGTGGAAGGAGGACAGTCATTCAGTCTCCATCCAGCCCCAAAAGAAGAACCATGTAAGGAATCCAAGTGAGCCATGAGTGGGGTCACATGGCAAGTAGATGACTAGAAATGGGTTGAATTAAGATGAAAGATCTAGCCAGCAATGTACCTGAGACATAAGCCAAACAGAAATTAATATAATCTTCTGCTTCATTTTGGGTGGGGGGTGGGAATAAAAGCTGCCGCATGCAAGGTCAGAACTTCTAGCCCAAACTGGGCCAAAAATCATTTACAACAGTTTCATGTTTATTGAAAATAGATTCCTCCATTTTTTGTTTAAAAATTTTTCTTTTCCCATGTCTACCCTGGCTATGGGATCTCACTGACCCTGAAATAATCACTGAAGAACCTTCATGGAAAACAATTAAACCTCCAAAGGTAGATGATTGCCAAACAGCGTAGGCAGTTTGTGCAGCCTCTTGGAGTAGGATCTGAGTATGTTCCTGGTGCATAAACTGACAATAAATTTTTTGCAAATGGTACTCAGTGTTAGCTCACCCTTTCCTGTATTCTCTTCCTCAGCCTTTCTTATCTCCCAGTCCCTGGCTGATCCTCTACTTCTAGTATATCCCATTGCTTGTCCATCCACAACCAGCTATTCAACTTTTTCTTCCAAGAGTGATTATAACCTCCCCCATTACCATTTTCTATTTCTAGACTCTGTGGTTATGTGGATGAAACCATGCTTATTAAACACTTAACAGGTATTGTACTAGCATTTTAAAAATAGAAGTAATGTGTTCCAACATATAGTATAGCTTTTATAAAAAAAGAAGATTTAAAATCATGTAAAAGCAACACTAAGAACGAATATACTAAGGGCCATTATAAAATGTGCATCTATTTCAAAAAGTGATGAATAATTTCAGATGGTTAAAAAATTTAACTTTTTACCAAGATGTTTGATCTTGTACAGTTATTATCCCAAATGTTAACACTACTAAATAATAACTATGATGATCATCAGCTACTTCTTAGTATATTCAAGGATAATAAAAATTAGAATTCTTATGCTTGATAGATGCCAATGGCAATATTAGAAATTACAAAATGTATTAATTTGCTTTAGAATTATGAATTAAGAAACTAAGAAGGTTTAGTTAGCATTGACTCAAATTTAATAGGTATGAACATCAGCTTTATTTATAAAAGTTAGTCAGTTTCATTTTGCACTGAAAAGGTTAGCCACAAAGCTATGTTAAGAAGAATGAAAGCGGCACCAGTCAGCTCTCCGAGTTACTGCCGCCCGAGGATATTTTCATAACCTGAATAAAATCCTCTTGCAGTTTGCATCTGAACTGTGGCTCGGCTTGGTCTTTGGGACTCGGGGTCTCCTCCTGAGGGAAGGTCCTCATCTGAGGGTCTTTCATTTGGAGGTCCCACCGAGATGGAGATCCCAACCCAGGGACCACCGACCCACTGTCAGGAGGTAAGCTGGCCAGCGGTCGTTGCATTGTCTGAGTCTGTGTGTGTGTGTTGTGTGTTCCTCTGAATCTGAGGATTCGATCGGGTCCGTCTGTATCTGGTGGAGGGCTTGAAGGGCCTGACGAGGCCGGACTTCACCCCGCAGCCCTGGAAGACGTGCCATGGGCCTCTGGAGTCCCCCGGACTCATCTGTCTGGAGCCCGTTTTTTTTGGAGCTCAACCCATGTCGGAAGGATACGTGGTCCTGGTAGGAGACGAGGGGTCTGGACCCTCAGGACAGTCTCCCTCTGAGTTTCTGCTTTCAGTTTTACGCCGGAGCCACGCAGCGCGTGTTTGTATTCTGTGTTGTGCTGTAGGGTTGTCTGTATTTGGGCCAGTGGGGGAGGCAGGCAGATATGCCTTGAGTCTGGGCCCCCCTGGTCCCCTCCCTGGAGTTCTCCTCTAGGGTTGTTTGTATTTGGGCCAGTCGGAGAGGCAGGCAGATATGCCTTGAGTCTGGGCCTCCCCTGGTCTCCTCCCTGGAGGTCTGCTCTAGGGTTGTCTGAGAAGAAGGTAGGAGTCTTGGTGTCTCCCCTTCCTGGGTAATGGAGCAGTTCGCGGCTGCTCCCTTCTGTATCTCTGTAGCTGAGTTGCCCATTCCTCGGATTGTGTTTGCTTTGTTTTTGTCAGTTGTCTCTGTGTTTTCTGTTCTGGAGTCTGTCTACCATGGAAGACTGGGACCAAGAAGCCTGGATCTTCCCAAGACCCAGGGGGACCTCTTGTTGCCTGGGAGCATTCCCTCAGCAGCCTTCTGAAAACTGTTCATTGCTCTCTTCATGGTTATCTATGCAAATGTTTTAGCCAAGCTACACCTATTGATGAATGTGTGAGTACGTGAAAACTGTGGCCATAGAATGTGTGTTTGGACTTGTGTGCATGCATTTTTGTAACTCAGATGTTACCTGCTCATTTGGTTTTGTTTCTGGTCAGAAAGTCTATTTGCCTTGTTAAGAAGTTTTGTCTGTTTCTCAAGAAAGTTATCTATGCTGTTCTGATGTGTTTCTAATTTTGTTAAAAGCATAAAGCTAAGACAGAATGGTTTAAATATTTTTTTTAATCTCTATTCCCAATAGCAGTCGGTCACCACCCACAGCTGCCATGACTGCACTTTTGGTTAAGAATCAGAACTTAGCAGGAGTTCAAATGTTTTTGATATGACAGTGATAAAAATTATTAAATAAGGTTAAAATCTGTTATAGTTAAAAATCTATGCATGAGAAAATTTGAAAGCATATGACATGACTCCATTTTGGATTGCATTTTTGGTCGGTCACTGACTGTAGTTGCTGAGACAAAGCGACTGTTGCTTTGATCATTCAGATCCAGTGGATTTGTCATCTTTTACAGAGGTTGGTTACAAATTATTAGGTAAGAAAGACAAAAACTCTATCGCTAGTTTCAGATGCTTCATGTTGGTCGTGTGTTGCTACAGTGTATGCATACTGAAGAGAACCACAAAAAAGAACGGTGAAAGTTTTTATGTTGTCCAGTAAATGATAGAGAAGGCAGAGGATTGAGATAATAAAGGGACAGGAAAAAGAATGTTTGAAGCAAAGATGCCTAAGGAATTAGGGAGACCAACTGAAGGTATATAAAATGTTATAGGAAGTCAGAGGTGATGTGGATCTTGTCTGCTGTGGTTTCTCATACCTGCCTGCCAACACTGAATTTTTTTAAAGAAACTGTAAAAGATTTGGTTTAATTCGATTTGGTTTTTCTTCATTTTGAAATTAGCTTCTGATTCTTCACTGCAAAATGTTTATGACATATATATGGTTATATAGACATGTATGTGACTTAGAGTTAACTATGTGTGGATGAAAGCTAGCTTTAAATCTGTATGTATGTATGTATGTATGTATGTAACTTGTATCCAACTGTGTATGTGTGATTATAACTATAATTGTTAAGATGCTGAAATTGGCTTATTTTTATTAGTCATCATGCACTATTGATATTTATGTGACAAGAACTTTGGCAGATGACCTAATTTGAGCATACAGCCTCCATGCTGAGTGTACAAATAGATTCTATATGCTAGAAATTGTTTTACTTTATCTGAAACAAGTTTATAAGTATGTGATCAAAGTTGCAAAGACAGCTTATCTGCAAGACATAGATCTTAAATCTAAGTTCAGCACATAGTTTTGAGAACAAACTTTTTAAGATTTAGAGTCATAATAAAGACATCCATGAAATATTTGTGAAATGTACTAATGGAAACAATGAAAGCTAATTCAAGGCTATTAAGATACACAAGCAATCATTCTTGTAAGTACTGTGATTAATTACAGGGTTGAGATTTAATCTCTTATATATGTTTCAGGGTAAGCTTACAACAGGTAACTAGAAACAAAGTTTTTCTATTCGGATATTACCTGGGCAGCCCTCATATTTCAGAGATCTGCAGAATATGGCATTTAAAATGTTTATTTCTCAGACAGAGACTTCTAGATCCTAACAGTAACCCAAGGTCTCCAAAGAAGATTATGGGACACCAGGATGTTCATCTGGATTGAAGCAGTGCTAACCTGGGCAAGATGCCATAGCACAATGCCTGCCTGCTGCCATGAACCTGGCCTAGATCTGAGGACATTAGAGAATTGATTGAACCCTTTTGCCTAGACAAAGTAAGGTCAGTCTTCTCCCATATGTCCCTCTACTGTGGGGAAAAATCTCCCACCCTAAAGGCCTGGCAGCTGAAGGTTGATGCTGTTTGGATACTTCCGCCTCCAGCTTAGGTGGAGACCTGGGTATGGCTAACTGGGTATGGAATGGTCTCTGTTGTTTTTAGTAGATTCAGAAGCTGCTCATTCTGCACTTAGGTATAATTTATCCTTCTCAGATCTCTGCAAGTATTGACGGCTGGGCTAGTTATAATTTTGTCAGCTTGGTAGAATTAGACAATCAGATCCTTCTCCAAGGTGATAGCTAGTTTTCAAGCTCATTTTATAAAGCCTGATTAAAAATATTAACATAACTAAAATTCTTATGTCTTTTTGCAATTTGTATGAGCTTAACAGACTCAGAGAATTTGGATCCACCTCACAGAGGCCAAAAAGATTCTGGATAAGTACAGCCTAAGTTTTTCCCACCTGTCTGTCCCTAAGGATGATACTTCTCTCTTTTGGTTTGGGGACTCCTGCCCTTCCTAAATTACTAAAAACTGGGCCCAAGATTTAAATTCTAACTTTTGTTCTTAGTTTTAACATATCTCAACAGATTTCCACTTGACTAAGAGCTCTGGACTTGCTGGAAGCCTGTGAACCAGTTCTACGGATTTGGGCTGTTTCCTGTCTCTCGGCTACTGGATCAGACAGCTACGTGCTCCTGATAGAAGCCCTGGAGCTTAGTTCCTTTACTAGCTTTTCAACCTTTTGGGGCCCTGAGAACAGCGCCCCAATGTCAGCTTGAAGCAGCAAAGAGAATCTACTTCACCCCGGTACACCCCCAAACCTCAAAAAGGTTGAAATGCTAAGTTAAAAGGAAACCTGACATAGGAGACAAATCTTTTTGTGAAGGCCAAAGGTCCCTACAGCCTAGAGTTGGCTTTGCAAGTCAGGTCCCCTTTGCTCTTTTGAGACCTTGCAGATAAGTTTGGGCCTGCAGGGGTGGGGCACAAGACCATCTTCTAGATAGACTCAGTCACCTCCCTCTCCGAAGTAGTGTTGCAGAACAGGAGAGGACTAGACTTGTTATTCCTAAAAGAAGGAGGCCTTTGTGCGGCCCTCGAGGAAGAATGCTGTTTTTATGCTGAAAAAACAGGGCTAGTAACTGAGACTTTAGATAAACTCAAAGAAAGGCTAGACAAAAGAAAACAAGAATTTGACTCCCGACAATCTTGGTATGAAGGCATTTAGAATAGGTCACCCTGGTTCACCACTTTAATGTCATCCTTGACGGGTCCCCTTGTTTTGCTTCTGTTAATACTGACTTTTGGGCCGTGCATTATTAATAGATTAACTCAGTTTGTTAAAGATAGATTGTCAGTTGTGCAAGCTATGGTACTCGCCCAACAGTATCAGGCCGTGAGGCAATATGATACAAACCTATGAGTAAAAGATTTTACTTATTGTCATAAAAAAATAGAGGGATGAAAGACTCTGGGTTCTAGGGTTTGACCCAGGCATTCAGTTTAGGTATCCAGTAGAGCAGGATGTTCCCCCCCCCCCTTTTTCTCTTTTCCCGTATGTGGAAGTAAGTCTGGAAAACTTGCCTAAGACTTATCCAGGCTTGCCCAGACATGCCCAGGGTCCCCCGCCCCCCCCCACAAGCACAAGCCTGCGAGCAGGCAGATAGTAAGAGAGTTGCTAAGGAACCATCAGATAACCAGAAGTACGTGG
>PVIH01008597.1:0-89780 GCA_004025045.1 Sigmodon hispidus
ACCAAGCATTTTACCTGATGTGGTGTCAGACCCAGCATGTTGCCAAATGTGGTGTCTGACCAAGCATTTCAACAGATGTGGTGTGTGAGCAAGCATCTAATTATGTAGGGTTTCAGGCAGATCATTACGCCCGATGTCGTGCCTGACAGAGCATTTCACCATATGTGGTGTCTGACTTGCATTTTGACCGATGTGGTGTCTGACAGAGAATTACAGGAGATATGGTGTTTGAAGGACCATTTAGCCAGATGTTGTCTGACCCCACATTTAGCCCGATTTGGAATCTGCCTGAACATTTCACCTGATGTTGTGCATGCTAAGCCATTATACCAAATGTGTTTTGCAACTAAGCATTTCACCATATTTCGTGATTGACTGTGCATTTGGCCAGATGTACTGTCTCAACGAGCATGTCCCCAGTTGTGGTCTCTGTGGGAGCATTTTGCCAGATATTGTTTCTGTGCCTGTAAATGGCCAGATGTGGTTTCTGACACAGCATTTCACCAGATGTGGTGTCTGACATCAGATTTTGACTGATATAGTGTCTGACTGAGTATTTCAGCAGTTGTAGTGTTTGAAAGAGAACTTCACCAGATGTGTTGTCTCACCTAGAAGTTCACCTGATTTTGTATCTGGCTCAATATTAGCCCCATATGGTACAAATCCAACAAATTTTCAGATGTGGTTTGTGATTTAGAATTTCAGCAGATGTGATGTCTGCCTGAGCATTTTGCCAGAGGTGGTGCCTGACTGAGCATTTCGATAGATGTGGTGTCTGCCTGAGCATTTGGCCAGATGTGGTGTCTGAAAAAGCATTTTGTCAAAAGTGGTGGCTGATCAAACGTTCCTCCAGATATTGTGTTTTACCCAGCATTTCACCAGATGTGGTGTCTGAATAAGTATTAGGCCAGATGTGGTGTCAGAGCATGTATTTTGCCAGTTGTTCTGTCTGCCCCAGTTAATCGCCAAATGTGGTGTCTGTCTGAGCATTTCAGCAAATGTGGTGTCAGATACAGAATTTAGCCAGATATGGTGTCTGACACAACATTTTGAGAGATGTGGTGTTTAACCGACCACAAGGCCCATAGGGGTGCATGCCCAACCAATATGTCAGAATTGGTTTTTGATTGAGCATTTCACCATATGTGGTGTCTGACTGAGCATTGGGCCAGATGTGGTGTCTATCTTATCATTTCACCAGATGTGGTGTCTGACCTCAGATTTTGACTGATATAGTGTCTGAGTGAGTATTTCGCCAGTTGTGGTGTTTGAAAGAGAACTTCACCAGATGTGTTGTCTCACCCAGAAGTTCACCTGATTTGATATCTGGCTCAATATTTCACCCCATGTGGTACAAGGCCAACAAATTTTCAGGATGTGGTTTGTTATTTAGATTTTCACCAGATGTGGTGTCTGCCTGAGCATTTTGCCAGAGGTGGTGCCTGACTGAGCAGTTCGATAGATGTTGTGTCTGCCTGAGCATTTGGCCAGATGTGGTGTCTGAAAAAGCATTTTGTCAAAAGTGGTGGCTGATCAAACATTCCTCCAGATATGGTGTTTGACCCAGCATTTCGCCAGATGTGGTGTCTGACTGAGTATTGGGCCAGATATGGTGTCTGAAAAAGCTATTTGTCAAAAGTGGTGGCTGATCAAACATTCCTCAGGATATGGTGTTTGACCCAGCATTTCGCCAGATGTGGTGTCTGACTGAGTATTGGGCCAGATGTGGTGTCAGAGTGTGTATTTTTCCAGTTGTTCTGTCTGCCCCAGTTAATCGCCAGATGTGGTGTCTGTCTGAGCATTTCAGCAGATGTGGTGCCAGACCCAGAATTTAGCCAGATATGGTGTCTGACACTACATTTCGAGACATGTGCTTTCTAACTGACCATAGTGCCCATTGTGGTGCGTGCCCAACCAATTTGCCAGAAGTGGTTTGTGATTGAGCATTTCATCAGATGCATTGTCTGACTGAGCATTGGGCCAGATGTGGTGCCTGACGTAGCATTTTGACAGATGTGGAATCTATCTGAGCATTTTACAGATGTGGTAGTTGTCAAACAATTCACGAGATGTGTTGTTTGACCAAGCATTTCACCAGATGTCCTGTCAGACCCAGCATTTTGTCAAATGTGGTATCCACCAAGCATTTTGACTGTTGTGGTGTCTGACAGAGAATTACCCAAGATATGGTGTTTCAAGGAGCACTTAGCTAGATGTGTTGTGTGACCCCCCATTTCTCCCAATTTGGAATCTGCATGAACATTTCGCCCACTGTTGTGTATACCCAGCCATTTCACCAGATGTGTTTTGTGACTGAGCTTTTCACCATATTTGGTGGCTGACTGTGCATTTGGCCAGATGGACTTTCTCATCGAGCCTGTCACCAGTTGTGGTCTCTGTGGGAGCATTTTGCCAGATATTGTTTCTGTGCCTGTAAATGGCCAGATGTGGTTTCTTGCACAGTATTTCACCAGATGTGGTGTCTGACCCAAGATTTTGATTGATGTAGTGTCTGACTGAGTATTTCACCAGATGTGGTGTTTGAAAGAGAATTTCTCTGGATGTGTTATCTCACCCAGAAGTTCATCTGATTTGGTATATGTCTCAATATTTCACCCTATGTGGTACAAGGCCAACAAATTTTCAGGATATGGTTTGTTATTTAGATTTTCACCACATGTGGTGTCTGCCTGAGCATTTTGCCAGAGGTGGTGACTGACTGAGCATTTCGATAGATGTGGTGTCTGCCTGAGCATTTGGCCAGATGTGGTGTCTGAAAAAGCGTTTTGTCAAAAGTGGTGACTTATCAAACGTTCCTCCAGATATGGTGTTTGACCCAGCATTTCGCCAGATGTGGGGTCTGACTGAGTATTGGGCCAGATGTGGTGTCAGAGCATGTATTTTGCCAGTCGTTCTGTCTGCCTCAGTTAATCGCCAAATGTGGTGTCTGTCTGAGCATTTCAGCAGATGTGGTGTCATACCCAGAATTTAGCCAGATATGGTGTCTGACACAACATTTCGAGAGATGTGGTGTCTAAACGACCATAGGGCCCATAGGGGTGCATGCCCAACCAATTTGCCAGAAGTGGTTTGTGATTGAGCATTTCACCAGATGCGGTGTCTGACTGAGCATTGAGCCAGTTGTGGTGCCTGACCAATCATTTTGACAGATCTGGTATCTATCCGAGCATTTTACATATGTGGTCGCCTACTAGAAATTCACGAGATGTATTTTTTGACCAAGCATTTCACCAGATGTGCTTTCAGACCCAGCATTTTGGCAAATGTGGTGTCTCACCAAGCATTTTCACTGTTGTGGTGTGTGACCAAGCATTTCGTTACATAGGGTTTGAGACAGAACATTTCGCCTGATCTTGTGCCAGACAGAGCATTTCACCAGATGTGGTGTCTTACTTGCATTTTTACTGATGTGGTGTCTGACAGAAATTACGTGAGATATGGTGTTTCAAGGAGCATTTAGTCAGATGTGTTGTGTGGGCCCCATTTCTCCTGATTTGGAATCTGCCTGAACATTTCACCCGATGTTGTGCATACACAGCCATTTCACCAGATGTGGTTTGTGACTGAGCATTTCACCATATTTTGTCGATAACTGTGCATTTGGCCAGATGGACTGTCTCATCGAGCATGTCACCAGTTGTGGTCTCTGTGGGAGCATTTTGCCAGATATTGTTTCTGTGCCTGTAAATGGCCAGATGTGGTTTCTGACACAACATTTCACCAGATGTGGTGTCTGACCCAAGATTTGGACTAATGTAATGTCTGACTGAGTATTTCGTCAGATGTGGTGTTTGAAAGAGAATTTCTCTGGATGTGTTGTCTCACTCAGATGTTCACCCGATTTGGTATCTGACTCAATATTTCGCCCCATGTGGTACAAGCCCAACAAATTTTCAGGAAGTGGTTTGTTATTTAGATTTTCACCAGATGTGGTGTCTGCCTGAGCATTTTGCCAGAGGTGGTGCCTGACTGAGCATTTCGATAGATGTGGTGTCTGCCTGAGCATTTGGCCAGATGTGGTATCTGAAAAAGCATTTTGTCAAAAGTGGTGGCTGATCACACGTTCCTCAGGATATGGTGTTTGACCCAACATTTCGCCAGATGTGGTGTCTAACTGAGTATTAGGCCAGATGTGGTGTCAGAGCATGTATTTTGCCAGTTGTTTTGTCTGCCCCAGTTAATCGCCAAATGTGGTGTCTGTCTGAGCATTTCAGCAGATGTGGTGTCAGACCCAGAATTTAGCCAGATATGGTGTCTGACACAACATTTCGAGAGATGTGGTGTCTAACCGACCATGAGGCCCATAGTGGTGCATGCACAACCAATTTGCCAGAATTGGTTTTTGATTGAGCATTTCACCAGATGTGGTGTCTGACTGAGCATTGGGCCAAATGTGGTGTCTATCTTAGCATTTCACCAGATGTGGTGTCTGACCTCAGATGTTGACTGATATAGTGTCTGACTGTGTATTTCGCCAGTTGCGGTGTTTGAAAGAGAACTTCACCAGTTGTGTTGTCTCACCCAGAAGTTCACCTGATTTAGTATCTGGCTCAATATTTCACCCCATGTGGTACAAGGCCAACAAATTTTCAGGATGTGGTTTGTTATTTAGATTTTCACCAGATGTGGTGTCTGCCTGAGCATTTTGCCAGAGGTGGTGCCTGACTGAGCAGTTCGATAGATGTCATTTCTGCCTGAGCATTTGGCCAGATGTGGTATCTGAAAAAGCATTTTGTCAAAAGTGGTGGCTGATCAAACGTTCCTCCAGATTTGGTGTTTGACCCAGCATTTCGCCAGGTGTGGTGTCTGAGTATTGGGCCAGATATGGTGTCTGAGAAAGCATTTTGTCAAAAGTGGTGGTTGATCAAACGTTCCTCAGGATATGGTGTTTAACCCAGCATTTCGCCAGATGTGGTGTCTGACTGAGTATTGGGCCAGATGTGGTGTCAGAGCATGTATTTTGCCAGTTGTTCTGTCTTCCCCAGTTAATCACCAAATGTGGTGTCTGTCTGAGCATTTCAGCAGATGTGGTGTCAGACCCAGAATTTTGCCAGATATGGTGTCTGACACAACATTTTGAGACATGTGCTTTCTAACTGACTATAGGGCCCATAGTGGTGCGTGCCCAACCAATTTGCCAGAAGTGGTTTGTGATTAAGCATTTCATCAGATGCGGTGTCTGACTGAGCATTGGGCCAGGTGTGGTGCCTGACCTAGCATTTTGACAGATGTGGTATCTATCTGAGCATTTTACAGATGTGGTAGCTGTCAAACAATTCACGAGATGTGTTGTTTGACCAAGCATTTCACCAGATGTGCTGTCAGACCCAGCATTTTGCCAAACGTGGTGTATCACCAAGCATTTTGACTGTTGTGGTGTGTGTCCAAGCATCTCGTTACATAGGGTTTCAGACAGAACATTTTGCCCGATCTTGTGCCTGACGTTGCATTTCACCAGATGTGGTGTCTGACAGAGAATTACACGAGATATGGTGTTTCAAGGAGTATTTAGACAGATGTGGTGTCTGACACCCCATTTTGCCTGATTTGGAAACTGCCTGAACATTTCGCCTGATGCCCAGCCATTTCACCAGATGTGGTTTGTGACTGAGCATTTTACCAGATTTGTTGGCTGTCTGTGCATTTGGCCAGATGTACTGTCTCCTCAAGCATGTCACCAGTTGTGGTCTCTGTGGGAGCATTTTGGCAGATATTGTTTCTGTGCCTGTAAATGGCCAGATGTGTTTTCTGACACAGCATTTTACAAGATGTGGTGTCTCACCTAGAATTTCACCCAATTTGGTTTCTGAGTCATTATTTTCCCCCATGTGGTGCAATCCCAACAAATTTTCAAGATGTGGTTTGTGATTGAAATTTTCACCAGATGTGGTGTCTGCCTGAACATTTTGCCCAAGGTGGTGCCTGACTGAGCATTTCCATAGATGTGGTGTCTGCCTGAACATTTGGCCAGATGTTGTGTCTGAAAAAGAATTTTGGCAAAAGTGGTGGCTGATCCAACATTCCTCCAGGTATGATGTTTGACCCAGCATTTTGCCAGATGAGTTTTCTGACCCAAAAATTAATCATGTATGGTGTCTGTCCCTGCATTTCACCCCATGTTGTCTCTGCCTGAGCATTTCACCACATTTGGTTTCTGATCAAGAATTTTGCCTTTTGTGTTGTCTGCCCAAGCATTTGCCAGATATTGTTTCAGAAAGAAGAAGTGGACAGATATGTTTTCTGATCCAGCATTTCGCCAGATTTGGTATCTGACTTAATATTTCACCCAATGTGTTTCATGCCCAACCATTTCACCAGATGTGGTTTGTAAATGAGCATTTCCCTAGATTTGGTGTCTGACAAGCAATTCATGAGATGTGTTTGGAGGAATCAGGGATTTTGTAGTCCTGGGGGATCCTGGGATATGTAGTCTTGATAGATTCTGGGATTTGTAGCCCTGGAGGATTCTGGGTTTTGTAGCCCTGCAGGATTCTGGAATTTGTAGCCCTGGAGGATTCTGGAATATGTTGCCCAGAAGAACTTTGGGAATTTTAGTTCGTCAGGTTCATGGGATATGTAGCTGTCGCGCACACCCTTGTCAGCAAGGAAAGCGCAACACCCAGGATCTTCTTTCAGCAGTTTATTCGGGACCTTTACAATTGTTCTCTCTTTGTTCTTCTCTCTGCTTCTCCTTCCTCTCCCATGGGAAACTGCACCCACTGACTAGAAACTCTCAGGGCATCCAATCCCAATAAGCCATGTGGACACAGCTCATAGGTCCACATATGCAACAGCAAACCACGCCCCAGGCTCAAGCCAAATAAGGAGTTGTTTATCTATAGAGAGCACACACCCATGGGGGGTGGAGGCCGGAAATCAGCACCATCTCTAGGGTGCAGAAGCAGGCAGCTCTCTACATGTAGCCAAGGAGGGTTCTGGGATTTGTAGTTGTTAATGATTATGGGATTTGTAGCACTTGAGGATCCTGGGTTTGTATTCCTTGAAGTTTCTGTGATTTGTAGTCCTGGAGTATTCTGTGATTTGTAATCCTGGAGGATCCTGGGATTTGTAGCTCTAAAGGATTCTGGGGTTTTAGCCTTGGAATATTCTGGGATATGTAGCACTCAAAATTCTGGAATTTTAGTCCTGTAAGATCATAGGATTTGTAGTCCTGGATGGTTCTGGGATTTGAACCCCTGGAGGATTATGGGATTTGTAGTACTGGAGGATTCTTAGAATTGTAGCCCATGAGAATTTTGGGAATTGTAGTCCTGTAGGATCCTAGGATTTGTTGCTCTAAAGGATTCTGTGATTTTTAGCAATGCAGGAATCTGGGATTTCTAGCACTGGAAGATATTGGGATTGGTTTCCCAGGAAATTCTAGGATTTGAATTTGTGGAGAATTATGGGATTTTTAATTATGGAAGATTCTGGGATTTGTAGTCCTAGAAAATTTTGGGAATTGTAGTCCTGGAGGATGATGATATTTGTTTCTGAAGAGAATTTTGGGACTTTTACCCATGCAGGAGTCAGGTAATTTTAGTTCTGTAATATTCTGGGATTTTTTGTGATGGAGGATTCTGCAAATTGTCGTACTGGAGAATTCTGAGATTTATGTACTTTACTGTAATGTCTCTAACAAACTCTCTTTTAATTTACCATAATGTGTCCAACATACTCCCTTGCACTTTATTGTAATGTCTCTAATAGATGCACTTGCAAATTACCTTAATGTCTCTAGTAGACTCCCTCCCACTTTACCATAATGTCTCCAATAGATGCCCTTGCACTTTACCATAATGTATCTAATAGATGTCCTTGCAAATTACCTTAATGTCTCTAATAGACTCCCTCACACTTTACTGTAATGTCTCCAATAGATGCACTTGCACTTTACCATAATAAATCTAATAGACGCCCTTGCAACTTACCATAATGTCAGTAATAGACACACTCTCAGCATTGTTACAGTTGTGGTTTCTGTCGCAGCATTTCAACAGATGTGGTCTTCCCCTGAACACTAAGACAGATGTGTCATCCCTGCATCATTATAACAGATGTGATAACCCTTGCAGCTTTAGGACAGATGTTGTCTTCCTCTCATCATTAGGACAGATGTGGTCTTCCCAACAGCATTAAGACATAATCACCCCCTCACATCAATTGTTCATAAATCGATTTTCATGTTTTTTTAGTCCCCAAATGCTATTTTATTTATTGCTTGTGCTATTAATGGTACACAATGACATTTAATAGGGCATTAGATGCCCTTACACTTTACCTTAATGTGTGTAATAGATGCACTTACCCTTTACCGTAATGTCTCTAATAGTTGCCCTGGTCCTTTACCGAAATGTTTATAATATATGCCCTCACACTTTACCTTAATGTCCGTAATTCACTTCCCAATGATTCAAACGCACCTGTTTGATACTTGTCAGTTGAAACATTTGTTTCAGTGCAACCATTCAAATGTCATATATAATTCACTTTCCAGTTAGTTATTTAGTGTTGGTTAGTGTGTTAGTGCTAGTGGTTTATGGTTGGTTAGTACATTAGGGTTGGTCTGTGTGTTATGGTTGGTTAGTTGGTGAAGATTGGCTAGTGCATTAGGGTTAGTAGGTTAGGGTAGGTTAGTGGGTTAGGGTAAGTTAGAGTTGATTAGTGAGTTGGGTTTGTGTGTTTGGGTTAGTTAGTTAGGGTTGGTTAGTTAGTTAGGAATGGCTAGGGTGTTAGGTTTAGTGAATTATGGTGGCTAGTGATTTATGGTTGGTTAGTTGCTTAGGGTTTGTTAGTGGGTTTGGACTAGTGGGTTATTGCTTGTTAGTGAATTACAGTTGGTCAGATGGTTAGCATTGAGTAGGGGTTTAGGGTTAGTTAGTTAGGGTTGGTTAGTTGGTTACAGTTGGTTATTGGTTTAAGGATATTTGGTTAGGGTTTGTTAGTGGGTTAGGTTTAGTGGTATGGTTGGTTAGTAGGTTTGTGTTGGTTAGCTGGTTAGAGTTTGTTTGTGTGTTAGGGTTGGTTTGTTGTTTAGTGTTGGTTAGTTGGTTAGGGTGGATTAGGGGGTCTAAGGTTAGTTAGTTGGTTGGAATTGGATAGTTGGTTATTGTTTGATAGTGTTATGAATTTTAGCCCTCCAGGATTCTGGGAATCGTACTCCTGGAGGATCCTAGGATATGTGGCCCTGGAGGATTGTGGGATTTGTAGTTCTGTAGGATTCTTGATTTTGTACCACTGGAGGATTCTGAGATATTTAGCCCTGGAGGATTGTGGAATTTTTAGTCTTGGAGGATTATGGTGTTTGTGGTGAAGAAGGATCCTGTAATTTAGCCAGTTGCCTGCTGGGATTGGTTCCCCTGGAGGATTGTGGGATTTGTAGCTCTGCAAGATTTTGGAAATTGTAGTCTTGGAAGGTCCTAGGATTTGTAGTCCTAGATAATACTGGTAATTGTTGCCTGGAGGATTCTGAGATTTGTAGTCCTGGAAGATCCTAGGATTTGTAGTCATGGAGGATTCTTAGAATTTTAGTCAATGAGAATTCTTGGAATTGGAATTGTGTCTTAAAGGGTCATATAATTTGTATCTGTGAAAGATTCTGGAATGTGGACAAGTGGAGGATTTTGGGATGTATAGTCCTTGTAAAATCTGGGATTAAGAGTCATGGAGAGTACTCAGGTTTTTAGTTGTGTAGGATTCTGGGATTTGTAGTCATTGAGGATTGTGGGATTTTTAGCTGTGGAGGATTCTGGGAAATGTAGTCTTAAAAGATACTGGGATTTGTTGTGTTGCAAATTTCTGGGATTTTTAGTTCTGGAAGAACATAGAATGTGTATCTCTGGAGGATTATGTTATTTGTAGTACTGGAGGTTTCTGGGACTTGTAGTCCTGCAAAATTCTGTGATTTGTTGCCATTTTGCTTCTCTGTTTTTTAGTCCTCTTAGATTCTGTGATTTGTAGCCCAGAAGTATTCTGGGAATTATCATCTGGAAGGATTCTGGGATACATAGACCTGGAGGATTCTTGGATTTTTGAACCTGGAGGATTCTGGGAATTGCAGTGCTGCACTATCCTGGGTTTTGTAGTCCTCAAATATTTCAGGCCTTGAAAGATTAAGGGATTTATAATCCTGGAAGATTTTGGGATTTGTAGAGCTAGAGGATTCTGGGATTTGTAGTGCAGTGGAATTCTGGCTGTTTTAGTCCTGAAGGATTATGGGATTTGACTCTGAAATGGATTCTGGGATTTTTACGCATGCTGGAGTCTTGGAATTTTAGTTCTGGAGAATTTTGTGAATTGTAGTCCTGGGAAATTATGAGATTTGTCATTGTAGAATATTCTGGGATTTGTAGTTCAGGATCTATAAGAAACCATCGCACTTTAAGGTAATGTCTCCAATAACCGCCCTTGCCATTTACGGTAATGTCTTGTATAGATGCCCTCACAATTTACTGTAATGTCTCTAATACATGAGCTTGCAATATACAGTAATGTCTCTAATAGAAACCCTCACACTTTAATGTAATGTCTCCAGTAGATGTTCTTGCAACTTACCATAATGTCTTTAATAGAAACCTTTGCACTTCACCATAGTTTCTCTAATACAGACCCACACAACTTACTGTAATGTTTCTAGTAGACACCCTCACACCTTACCATCATGTCTCTAATAGCCTGCCTCTCACCTTACCATCATGTCTCTACTAGACGCCCTCGTACCTTAAAATAATGTTTCTAATAGATGCCCCCACAATAACCATAATATCTCTAATAGACATCTTCCCAATTTACCATAATGTCTCTAATAGACACCCTTAGCTGTTACCTTAGCAGTTTATGACTGGTTAGTGAGTTAATGTTGGTCAGCAGTTGGTTAGTGTACGTTAGTGTTAGGATTTGTAGTCCTAAATGATACTGGTAATTGTTGCCCTGGAGGATTCTGGGATTTGTATTGCAGGAGGACTCAGGGATTCATACTCCAGGAAGATTAGGTGACTTTTAGGCCTGGATGATTCTTAGAATTGTAGCCCAGAACAATTCTGGGAATTGCAGTTTTGGAGGATCATAGGATTTGTAGATGTGGAGGACTCAGGGATGTGAACCCTTGAAGGATTTTGGGATTTGTAGCCCTGGAGGATTCTGGGATTTGAACTTCTACAGTTTTGTGGGATTTGTAGTCCTAGATTATCCTGGAATTTATAGTTCTGGTCGATGCTGGGATTGGTAATCCTGGAGGGTACTGGGATTTTTAGTCCTGGAGGATTCTGGGATTTGAAACTCTGGAGGATTCTGGGATTTGTAGTTTTGGAAAATTCTGTTATTTGTTGCCATTTTGCCTCTGGGATTTGTAGTTCTGGAGGTTCCTGGGATATGTAGCCCTGTAGGATTGTGAGATTTGTAGTCCTGGATGATTCAAGGAGATTTAGAACTTGAAGATTGTGGGATTTTTAGAATTGGAGGATCCTTTGATTTGCAGACCTGGAGTTTTCTGGGAATTATAGTCTTGCACTATCCTGGGTTTTGTAGCCTTGGAGGATTCTGGTTTTTCAGGCCTTGAAAGATTATGGGATTTGTAACCCTGGAGGATTCTGTGATTTGAAGTCCTGAAGGATTCTGGGAAATTTAATGCTGGAGGATTTTCGGATTTGTCCCTGATAACAATTCTGGGATTTGTACTCACACAGTAGTCTGGGAATTTGTTGTCCTGGAAGATTCTGGGATTTTTAGCCATGAAAATTGTTGGATTTGTAGCCGAGAAGAATTCTGGGTATTGTAGTTCTGGAAGAATTGAGGATATGTAGCCCTGGAGTATTGTGGTATTTGTAGTCCTGGATGAATATGGGATTTAAAATATTGCGTTGGTGTCTAATAAAGACATTACGGTAAAATGAGGGCATATATTAGAGACACTACAGTAAATTGAGATTGCTTCTATTATAGACATTAAAGTAAGCTGCGATTGTGTACATTATAGACATTACGATAAAAACAAGGGCATCTATTAGAGACATTAAGGTAAGGGGTGAGGGCAACTACTATAAACAGTAAAGTGCGAGCACATTTATTAGATACCTTACAGTAAGTTTCCAGCATGTCTATTAGTTACATTATGGTTATTTGTGAGTGTGTCTATTAGAGACAAAATGGAAAGGTGCATGGGCATCTATGAAAGAAATTATGGTAAAGTGCTATGATGTCTATTAAAGACAACACAGTCATTTGGGATGACTTCTCTTACACATTACAGTAAAGTGCAAAAGCATCTATGTGACACAGTACAGTAAAGTGCAAGGGCATGTATTAGAGACCTTACAGTAAAGTGCGAAGGTGTCTATTAGAGACATTATGGTAAAGTTCCAGGGCGTCAATTAGAGACACTACAGTAAAGTGTGAGGACGTATATTACAGACATTATGGTAATTTGTGAGGGCGCACTTTAGAGATGTTACAGTAAAGTGCAAAGGCGTCTATTAGAGACATTACTGTAAATTGTGAAAGCATGTATTAGAGATATTATAGTAATTTTGTGAGAATGCCCATTAGAGACATTAAGGTAAATTTTGAGGGCATCAATAAGAGACATTACAGTAAACCGGGAGGGTGTCTTTTAGAGGCATTATGGTAAATCCCAGAATCCTCCAGGACTTCAAATCACAGGATTCTCCCTGGCTATATTTTCCAGTATCCTACATGACTACAATTCCCAGATTCTTCCAAGACTACAAATCCCAGAATCTTACAGGCCAAAAAAGCCCTGAATCTTCCAGGACTACAAATCCCAGAATTCAAATCCTGGGATACAAATGCCAGAATCTTTCAGGACTGCAAGTCCCAGGATCCTCCAGGGGTTCAAATCCCAGAATACTCCAGGAATAAAAATTTCACAGTCCTCCAGGGCAACAAAACTTATGATCATCTAGGACTACAATTCCCAGAAACCTCCAGAACTTAATACTGCAGATGCTTCCAGGTCTACAAATCCCATAATCCTTCAGAGCTACAGGTTCCTGAATCATCCAGTGCTTCAGATTCCATAATCCTCCAGGACTACAATCCCAACAATCTTCCAGGGCTACAAATCCCTCCTCCTGCACATGTACAATACCCAGAATTCTCTTCAGGGACAAATCCCAGGATCCTCCAGGACTACATATTCCAAAATCCTCCAGGGCTACGTGTCCTAGGTTCCTCCCAGACTGCAATTCCCAGAATAATTCTGGATTACAAATCTCAGAATCTTCCATGACTACAAATCCCAGAATCCTCCAGTGTTTCACATCCCAGAAATCTCCAGGGCTCAAAATCCCAGAAACTTCCAGTACTACAAATCCCAGAATCCTACAGAGTGACAAATCCTAGAATCTTCCAGGTCCACAATTTCCAGAATCCTCCAGGACTACAAATACCACAATCCTCTTGGGCTACAAATCCCTGAATCACTCAGGGCTACAAATCCCAGAATTTTCCAAGAGTGCCAATCCCAGAATCCTCCAGTAGTACAAAATCCACTTTGTAGCTCAGGAGAATTGTGGAAATTTTAGTCGTGGAAAGTCTTGGGATTTGTAGTCCTGGAAGATTCTGAAATTTGTAGTCCTGGAGGGCTCTGGGATTTGTAGTTTTGGAAAATTCTGTGATTTGTTGCCATTTTGCTTCTGGGAGTTGTATACCTGGAAGATTCTGAGATTTGTAACATAGTAGAATTCTGGGAAATGTAGTCCTGGAAGAAATTAGGATATGTAGCCCTGGATGATTCTGGGATATGAACCCCTGGAGGATTATGGGATTTTTTTGTACTTGAAAATTCAGGGATTTGTAGCAATGCAGCATTATGGGAATTGTAGTTCTGCACTATCCTGGCTTTTGTAGTCCTAGAGGATTCTGATATTTCAGGCCTTGAATAATTATGGGATTTGTAGTCCTGAAGGATCCTGGGATTTGTAGTCCTGGAGGATTCTGGGATTTGTAGACTTGGAGGATTCTGGGATTTGTAGCCCTGGAGTTTTATGAGATTTTTTTCCGAAGAGGATTTTGGGATTTGTACCCGTGCAGGAGTCTGGTAATGTAGGGCGCGGTTTGCCTTTGTACAACCTGCTGGAACATTCTATTGCCGCTTATGCTAATTAGGCATCGAGTAGTGACCAATCTGATGTGCTTATGCTAATTAGGCATCGAAAAAGGACCTATCCGATGCCATCCTCAAATATGTTAATGAGCCATTATTTTGGGCCAATCACCAGCCACATGCTAATGAGTACTACTTTGAACCAATCACCAGCCATATGTTAATGAGGCATTGTGATGGGCACCAATCACGTGCCAGGCTTCCCTATATAAGCAGGCTGAATCTCAGGCTCGGGGTCTTCTTTCCATCATTTCACAACTGAGCTGTAACTCCAATAAAGTGTGATCCGAGAAGAATCGTGCGGTGTGGTGACTCGTCGTTCTGCAGGACAGAAGCGGCTCGCCACATGGTAATTTTCGTCCTGGAGGATTATGGGATTCTTACTCCTCGAGGATTCTGTCAATCGTAGTTCTGGAAAATGCTGGGATTTGTAGTCCTGAAGGATTCTGGGATTTGTAGTCTTGGAGGATTTAGGGAATTGTAGTACTGGAGGATTCTGGGATTTATGTACTTTACCTTAGTATCTCTACTAACCCTAACCCTAACCCTTTTAATTTACCATAATATCTCTAATAGACACCCTCACATTTTAACATAATGTCTCTAATAGACGCCCTCACAATTTACCATAATGTCTTAAAACACGCCTTCACTTTTTATTGTAATGTCTCTAATAGACGCCCTCCCAAATTACCGTAATGTGTGTAATAGATGCACTCACAAAATAGCGTGATGTCTCTAATAGACATCCTCGCAATTTACTGTAATGTCTCTAATATACTCTCAGGCATTTTATTGTAATTTTAGTAAAGGACGCCCTTTTAGTTTACCGTAATGTCTCCAATAGATGCCCTTGCACTTTACCCTAATATCTCTAATAGACGCCCTCACATTTTACCTTGAAGTCTCTAATACACACCCTTTCAGTTTAATGTACTTTTAGTATTAGACACCCTTGCACTTTATCGTAATATCTCTAATAGATGCCTTCACACTTTACCGTAATGTCTTTATAAATGCCCTCACAATTTACTGTAATGTCTCTAAAGGATGCCCTCACACTTTAACATAATTTCTCTAATAGACGCCATTGCACTTTACCATAATGACTTTAATAAACACCCTTGCTATTTACTGTATTGTTTCTAATAAATGCCCTTGCACTTTATTAGAAATAAATAATTTCTAATACAGTCTGTCTGTCTCTAACACAGTCCCCAGCCAATTACCATAATTTCTCTAATAAAAACTGGCACACTTTACCATGATGTCTCTAATAGATGCCCCTACAATAACTGTAATGTCTCTAATAGACCACCTTGCTATTTACCATAATGTCTGTGATGGACTCCATCAACTTTACCCTAATGTCTCTCATAGACACCCTCGAACTTTATTGTAATGTTCTTAATAGACCCCCTTGCAAATTACTATGATATCTCTTTTAGACGTGATGGGTGATGGCACTTTACCCTTAAGTCTCCAATAGATGTCCTTGCATGCTACCATAATGTTTCTAATAGATGCACTCTCACATAACTATAATGTCTCTAACAGAACACCCTTGAAACTTACTGTAATATCTTTTAAATGTGCCATCACACTTTACCTTTATGTATCTAATAGAAACCTTTGCAATTTACCATAATGTCTCTAATACACTCCCCTGCAAATTACCATTATTTCTCTAATAGACACAGTCACACCTTAGCATAATATCTTAAATAGATGTCCTCACACTTTACTGTAATGTCTCTAATAGAAACCCTCACACTTTACCATAATGTCTCCAATAGATACCCTCACACTTAACCATAATGTCTCTAAGAGACACCCTTGCAACTTACCATAATGTCTGTAATAGATACACTCTCAGCATTATTACAAATGTGGCTTTTTCTCAGCAATATAGTACAGATGTGGTTTCTGTCTCAGCATTTCGACAGATGTGGTCTTCCCCTGAGCATTAAGACAGATGTGTCATCCCTGCATCATTATGACAGATGTGGTAACCCTCGCAGCTTTAGGGCAGATGTTTTTTCCTCTCATCATTTGAACAGATGTGGTCTTCCCAACAGCATTAAGACATGATCACCCCTCACATCAATTGTTCATAAATCAATTTCTGGGTTTTTTTTTTACTAGCATTTTAGTCCCCAAATAATATTTCATTCATTGCCTGTGATATTAATGGTACACAATGGCATTTAATTGGGTATTAGATGCACTTACACTTTACCTTAATGTGTGTAATAGATGCACTTACCCTTTACCATAATGTCTCTAATAGTTGCCCTGGTCATTTACCATAATGTCTCTAATAGTTGCCCTGGTCCCTTACCATAATGTCTGTAATATATGCCCTCTCTCTTTACCATAATGTCTGTAATTCACTTCTTAATGATTCAAAGGCACCTGTTTGATAATTTTAGGTTCAGATTGTTGGTTGAAACATTTGTTTTAGTGCATCCATTCAAATGTCATATACAATTCACTTTCCAGTTAGTTATTTAGTGTTGGTTAGTGTGTTAGTATTAGTGGTTTATGGCTGTTTAGTACATTAGGTTTGGTTAGTGTGTTAGGGTTATTGGGTTATGGTTGGTTAGTGTGTTACAGTTATTTAGTTGGTTAAGATTGGTTAGTGCATTAGGGTTAGTAGGTTAGAGTAGGTTAGTGGGTTAGGGTTAGTTAGGGTTGGTTGGTGAGTTGGGTTAAGATGCTTGGGTTAGTTAGATAGGGTTGGTTGATGTGTTGTGTTAGGGTTAGTTAGGGTTGGTTAGTAAGTTAGAAATGGTTAGGGTGTTAGGTTTAGTGAATTTTGGTGGGTTACTGATTTATGGTTGGCTAGTTGGTTAGAGTTGGTTAACGGGTTTGGATTAGTGGGTTATGGCTGGTTAGTGAATTACAGTTTGTCAGATGTTTAGTGTTGGTTAGGGGTTTCTGGTTAGTTACTTAGTTAGGGTTGGTTAGTTAGTTAGGGCTGGTTAGTGTGTTAGTGTATTATGTTATGGTTGGTTATTGGTTTAGGGTTATTTGGTTAGGATTGGTTAGTGGGTTAGGTTTAGTGGTATGGTTGGCTAGTAGGTTTGTGTTGGTTAGGAGTTTAGGTTTAGTTAGTTAGGGTTGATTTGTTGTTTAGTGTTGGTTAGTGAGTTAGGATTAGTTGGTTAAGGTGGATTAGGGGGTCTAAGGTTGGTTAGTTGGTTAAGATTGAATAGTTGGTTATTGTTTGTTTTTGTTAGAATTTGTAGCCCTGGAGGATTCTAGGAATTGTACTCCTGGAGGATCCTAGGATATGTAGCCCTGGAGGTTTGTTGGATTTGTAGTCCTGGAGGATTCTGGGACATTTAGTACTGGAGAATTGTGGGATTCTTAGGGTTGGAGGATCCTTTGATTTCCAGACCTGGAATTTTCTGGGAATTGGAGTGCTAGAGGATCCTGGGTTATGGACCCCTGGGGATTTATGGGATTCATAGTCATGAGGATCCTGGAATTTGTAGCCCTGGAGCATTTTTGATATTGTAGATCAGCTGAATTCTGGGAGTTGTAGTCCAGGACAATCATAGGCTTTGTAGCCCTGGAGGATTCTGGGGTCTGAACAAGTGGAGGATTATAGAATTTGTTGTCCTGGAAGATTCTGAAATTTGCAGCTCTGAGGATTATTGGATTTGAACTTGTGGAGTATTCTGGGATTTGAAGTCCTGGAGGATTCTGACAATTGTAGTACTGGATGATTCTGGGAATTGTAGTCCTGGAAGAATCTGAGATTTGTAGCCCTTGAGGAATGTAGGATTTGTAGCCCAGGAAAATTCTGTGAATTGTAGTCCTAGAAAATTTCATGATATGTACCCCTGGAGGATTGTGGAGTTTTTAGTTCTGGAGGATCCTTTGTTTTGTAGACCTGGAGGATTCTGGGATTTATATCTTTGGAGGAATCAGGAAATTGTAGTTTTGGTGGCTTCTATGATGTGTAGCCCTGGAGAATTTTATGAAATATAGTTCTGGAGTATCATAGGATTTGTAGTCCTGCAAAATTCTGCTATTTGTTGCAATTTTGCTTCTCTGATTTGTAGTCTTGAAAGATTCTGAGATTTGTGGCCCAGAAGTATTCTGGGAATTGTAGTTTTGGAGAATTCTGAGATATGTAGACCTGGAGGTTGTAGGATTTGTAGCCCTGGAGAATTCTGGTATGTGTAGTGAAGTAGAATTCTGGGAATGGTAGTCCTTGAGGGTTATGTGATTTGTTTACCAAGAGGATTCTGGGATTTGTAATCCTGGAGGTGTCTAGGAATTTTAGCCCTGGAGGATTTTGGGTTTCTTAGCCTTGGAGGATTCTGTGAATTTTAATCTTGGAGGATCCTGGGATTTGTAGTCATGGAGGATTCAGGAATTTGTTGTCCAGAAGAATTCTAGGAATTGTAGTCTGGGAGGATTGTGGGATTTGTCACTCTAGAGAATTCTGTGAGTTGCAGTCCTGGAGGAACCTGGGATTTGTAGTCCTGCAGTGTTGTGGTATTTTCAGTCCTCTAAGAGTCTGGGATTTGTAGTTCTGAAGGTTTCTGGGAATTGTAGTCCTGGAGGATTCAAGAATATGTAGCACTCAAGGATTCTGGGAATTTCGCCCAAGAGAATTTTGGGAATTGTGGTCTTTGGAAAATTCTAAATATGTAGTCCTGGAGGTTTGTAAAATTTGTATTCCTAGAGAATTCTGGGATTTGTAGCTCTGTAAAATTCTGGGATTTGTAGTTCTGGAGGATTCTGGGATTTGTAGCTCTGCAGGATTATTGGATTTGTAGCCATGGAGGACTACAGGATTTGTATCCCTGGAGAATCCTGGAATATGATGCCCAGAAGCACTCTGAGAATTTTAGTCCTTCGGTCCTTCAGAATCATGGGATATGTAGTCTTGCAGGATTCTGGGATTTGTAGTCCAGGAGTATTCTGGGATTTGTAGTCCTGGATAATTATGAAATTTGTGGCCCTGGAGGATTACGGGATTCATAGTTATGTGTTGGGAGCTGCCGCACCTTAAAGATGGCGCTGGCTCCTGTTCCCCACCTTCTTGATGGTGAATGCTTCTAGTAATAATTAACTCCATCCATGGGATGTGCTGAATTGACTAGCTTGCTTCTGTGTGCATGGCCCTATGGTGAAGGCCCACGCGGCATTAGCTGAGTGAAGGACTTGAGCTTAAAACTGGCTGCAGAGGTTGGGAGCAAGGAGCTACTGCAGCAGGGGCTACTGCTGCAAGAAGTATCTGTAACAATAAAGGACCTGGTCAATTACCACAGAAGAATCCTGGTGTTGTGTCTTTTCCTGCTGGACGGGACTAGGCGCAGCACAGTCATGAGGGATCATGGATCTGTCACCATTTGGGTTCTGTGATTTCAACTCCTGTAGGATTCTGGAATTTGTAGTGTTTGGAGGATTCTGGAATATTTAGTTCTGGAAGATCCTGGGAATTGTAGCCCTGAACATTTTGAAATTTGTAAACCTGTAGGATTCTGGGATTTGTACCCCTGGAGTATTCTGGGAATAGTAGTCCTGTAAGATCCTGGGATTTGGAGCCTGGAATAATCCTAGGACTTGTAGCTCTGAAGGATTTTGGGATTTGTAGCTCTGGAGAATTCTGAGAATTGCAGTCCTGGAGGATTCTGGGATTTGAAGTCCTGAAAAATTCTGGAATATTTAGCCCAAGAGAATTCTGGGAATTGTAGTCCTAGAGGATCCTGTGATATGTAGCCCTGGAGGATTGTGGAATTTTTAGTCCTTGAGGATTCTGAATTCTGTACCACTTGAAAATTCTGACACATTTAGCCATGGAGGATTGAAGGATTTTTAGGTCTGGAGCATCCTTAGATTTGTAGTTCAGAAGGATTCTGGGATTTGTAGCAATAGAAAATTATAAGATTTGTAGACCTGAATAATCCTGGAATTGTCATCATTTGGCTTCTGGGATTTTTAAGCCTGGAGGATTCTGGGATTTGTACTCCTCAAGGATTGTGTATTAGTAGCTATGCAGGATTCTGGGAATTGTTGTCCTGGCAGATCCTAGGATTTGTAGACCTGGATGATTCTGGGAATTGTAGTCTTGGAAGTTTTTGGTATTTATACTTCTAGAAAATTCTGGGATTTGAAGTCCTGGATAATTCTGGAATTTGTAGCCTGGGAGGTCCTTGGGATTTGTACCCCTGGAGATTTCTGAGATTTGTACCCCTTCTGGAGGATCTGGGATTCAAACCCCTGAAGGATTCTAGGATTTGTAGTACTGGAGGATCCTGAGATATGTAGCCAAGGAGAGTTCAGGGAATTTTAGCAGGGAAGGATTCTAGTTTTTGTACCATTGGAGGATTCTGGGACATATGACCCTGGAGGATTGTGGGATTCTTAGTCTTGGGAGTATTCTTGGATTTGTAGTCCTTGAGGATTCTGGGATTTGTAGTCCTGGAAAATTCTGGGAATTATAGCACTGGATAATTCTGGGTTATGTACCACTGGTAGATGGTAGGATGTGTAGCTCTGGAGGATTCTGTGTATTGTAGTTCTGGAGGATTCTGGTATTTATAGTTCTAGAAAATTCTGGGATTTCCAGTCCTGGTGAATTCTGGGATTTGTAGCCATGGAGGTCACTGGGTTTTGTACCCCTGGAGGATTCTGCATTTGTAGCCCTAGAACATTATGGCATTGGTTGTCCTGGAGGATCTTGGATATTTCACCATTTAGTACTGTAATTTGTAGCCCTGGAGATTTGAAGCCCTGAAGGATTCTGGATTTGTAGCCTTGGTGGAATATGGAATTTGTAATCCTGGAGAATCTTGGGACTTGTAGCAATGGAGGATTCTGGGATTTGAACCCCTGGAGTATTATGGGTTTTGTAGCCCTGGAGGATTCTGGGAATTGTAGTTTTGGAAAATTCTGTAATTTGTTGCCATTTTGCTTTTGTTATTTGTAGTCCTGGAAAAACGTGGGATTTGTAGCAATGGTGGATTATGGAATTTGAACCTGTGGAGGATTATGGGATTTGTGGACCTGGAGGATTCTGGGAATTGTAGTCCTGGAGTATTCTTGGATTTTTTTAGCCCTGAAATATTCTGGAATTTGTAAACCTAGAAAAATCTAGTATTTATATTCCTGGAAGATTTTATGATTTGTAGCTCTGGAGGATTATGGGATTTGTAGTCCTGGAAAATTATGGGTTTGTAGTCTTGGAGCATTATGGTATTCATACCTCTGGAGGATTCTGGGATTATTAGCCTTGTTGGATATTTGGAATTGTTGCTAGGAGAATTGTGGAAATAATAGTCCTGAAAGATCATAAAATTTGTAACCCTGGAGGATTCTGGGATTTTAACCCATGCAGGATTGTAGGATTTGTAGTACTGGAGGATTCTTGGATTTGTAATCAAGAAAATTTCTGTGAATTGAAGTCCTAGAACATCCTGGAGTATGTAGCCATGAAAGTTTATGGGATTTGTAGTCCTGGAGGATTCTTGGTTTTGTACCACTGGAGGATCTGGGATTGGTAGTACTGCAGGATTCTAAGATTTGTAGACCTGGAAGATCATAGGATTTATAGCTGTGGAGGATTATGGAATTTGAATCCTTGAAGGAATATAGGATAGGTAGCCCTGGAGGACTGTGGGATTTGTAGTCTTAAAGCATTTTGGGATTTGTAGCCCTGGAAAATTCTGTGATTTGCAGACATTTTGCTTCTGGGATTTGTACTCCTGGAAGATTTTGGGATTTGTATCCCAGTAGAAATCTGGGAATTGTAGTCTTAAAAAATACTGAGTAATGTAGCCCTGGAAAAAATGTGGGCTTTGTTGTCCTGAAGGATTATGAGATTTCCCTGAAGAGGATTCTGGGATTTGAACCTGCACAGGAGTCTAGGAATTTTATTCCTGAAGAATTCTGGTATGTGTACCACTGGTGGATACTGGGATATGTATTCCTGGAGGATTATGGGATTTGAATCCTTGGAGGAATCTGATTGTAGCCTTTGAAAATTCTGGGATTTGTAGTCCTGGAATATCATAGGGTTTGTAGATATGGAGTAATCTGTGATTTGAACAAATGGAGGATTATGGAATTTGTAGCCCTGGAAGATTCAGCAGTATTTAGTTCTGAAGGTTTCTGGGAATTGTAGTCCTGGAGGATTGTGGGATATGTAGTCCTGGTGAATTCTGGGATTTAACTCCCTGGATGTTCCTGGGACTTGAAGTCCTGAAGGATTCTGAAAATTTTGGGTCTGGATGATTCTGTGATTTGTAGTCCTGGAGGATTTTGGGATTTGTAGCCATGGAGAATTATGGTATTTTTAGTCCCAGAATCCTCCAGGACTATAAAACCCAAAACAATCCTGAGCTGCAATTCCTAGAATTCTCCATGGCTGCAAATTTCAGATTTCTCCAGAAATACAAGTCCCACAATTCTCCTGGGATATTTATCACAAGATTACCAGGACTACAATTTCCAAAATCCTTTAGTCCTACAAATATCAGAATCTTTAAGGCTTAAAAATCCCAGAAGAAAAATGACAAAAACACAGAATTTTCAATGACTACAAATTCCAGAATATTCCAGAACTACAAATACTATATCCTCCAGGGGTTCAAAGCCCACAATCCTCCAGTATTACAAATATTAGAATTTCCAAGGCTAAAAATTCCAGAATCCTCTAGAGCTACAAATCCAAAAATCCTCCATGACTAAACAGCCCAAAATCCTCCAGGGCTAAATATCCCAGAATCCTCCAGTGGTAGAAAATCCAGAATCCTGCAGGACTACAGAAACCATAAACCTTCAGGGCTACATTTTCCAGAATATTCCTGGGCTACAATTCTCAGAATCCTACAGAGCTACAAATGCTACAAATCTTCAGAGGTACAAATCCCAGCAGGCCAATGGTGACAATCCAGAATCCTTCCAAACTATGAATACCATAATCCTTCATAGCTACAAATCCCACAATCCTCAAGGACTACAAATCCCAGAATCCTCCAGAACTACAAAACCTCAAATTGTTCACCACTGGAAATTCTAGAATACTCCAGGATACAAATCCTAGATTTTTCAGGGCTAAAATTCCCAGCATTCTTCAGGGCTACAAGTTCAAAGATCCTCCAGGACTACAATTCCCAAAATCCTCCTGGACTACCAATACCAAAATCCTTCAGGGCTACATATCTTAGAATCACCCAGAACTATAATTCTCAGAATTCTCCTTGGCAACAATTACAGCTATCCTACAAGGCTAAAAATGTGTGAACCCTCCAAGAGAACAAATCCCAGAAACCTCCAGGTATACAAATCCAACAATCTTCCATGGTTACAAATCTCACAATTAACAGGGCAACAATTCTCATAATCCTGCAGTGCTGAAAATCCCAGAATCCTCCAGTTCTACAAATCACATGATCTTATAGAATTATAAATCCAAGGATCCTCCAGGACTACAAATCCCACAATCCTACAGGGCTACAAATCCCATTATCTTCAGGAATACAATCCTAGAATCCTCCAGGGCTACATATCTGAGGATCCTCCAAATCCTCAATTCCCTGAACTATCCTGGACTACAAATCCCAGAACACTAAAGGATTAAAAATTCCAGAATCCTCCAGACTGACATATCCCAGGATGCTCCAAAACTATAAAGCCCAGAATCCTTCAGGCCTAAATATCCCAGAATCCTCCAGTGATACAAATTCCAGAACCAGCAGAGCTACATATCCCAGGATCCTCAGGACTACAAATCCCACAATTTTTCATGGCTATAAATCTCAGAATCCTTAAGGAATGCAAATTCAGGAATCCTCCAAGGCAATAAATTTCATGATCATCCAGAACATCAAATCCCAGAAATTTCCAGAACTACAAATCCCATGATCCTCCATGGGTTTAAATCCCAGAATTCTCCAAGACTACAAAACCCAGGATGATCCAGGATTAAAATTCATAGGATCCCCCAGGGTTTCCAAATCCCAGATTTGTCCAGGACTACAATTCCCAGACACTTGTGTGAGTACAAATCTCAAAATTCTTATCTGGAACAAGTCCCATAATTCTCCAGGGCAAAATTTCACAGAATCCATGAGGACTTCAAATCTCAGAATCCTTCAGGTATGCAAATCCCAGAATTCTTGAGGACTACAATTTCCAGAAATTTCCAGCACCTAATATCCCAGAATCTTCAAGGACTAAAAATCCCAGGTTCCTCTGGGACTACAATTGACAAAATCATCCAGGGCTAAGAGTCCCATAATCATCCAGGACTAAAATGCCCAGACTCATGCATGGGTTCAAATCCCAGAATCCTCCAGGACTGCAAATCCCAGAATCATCCAAAGCTCCAAATCTCAGAACCCTCCAGTCATACAAATCCCACAATCCTCCACGGGTTCAAATCCCTGAATCCTCAAAGGCTAAAAATCCCAGAAACCTCCAGAGTAAAAAAATTCCAGAATCCTCTAGTACTACAAATCCAAGAATCCTCCAGGCCTAAAAAACCCACAATCCGGGGGCTGGAAAGATGGCTCAGTGGTTAAGAGCTCTATCTGCTCTTCCAGAGGACCCGGGTTCAATTCTCAGCACCTACATGGCAGCTAACAACTGTCTGTAGTTCCAGTTCCAGCAAACACCAAGGCAAATAAATAAATAAATAAATAAATGAATAAAGTTTTTTTTTTAAAAAAAAAAAAACAAAAAAAAAAAAAACCCACAATCCTCAAGGGCTACAAATCCCAGAATCCTCTAGTGATACATAATCCAGAATCCTCCAGGGCTTCAAATTTCAGGATCTGACTGGTCTACACATCTCATAATCTTCCAGAATAACAAATCTCATAATCCTACAGAACTACAATTCCCATAGTCCTGTGGTGGTTCAAAACCCTGAATCCACCAGGGATACAAATCCCAAAATCTTCCAGGGCTCCAAATCCCAGAATCCTTTTGTGCTACAAATTCCAAAATCTTCCAGAACTACAAATCCCATAATCTTTCAAGGCTTGAAATCCCAGAGTCCCCAAAGCTATGAAACCCAGGATAATGTAAGACTACAATTCCCAGAATCCTCCAGGACTACAAATACTAAGATCCTCTAGGGCTTCAATTCCCAGAATCCTCCAGGTCTACAAATGAAAGGATCCTCCAAGACTAAAAGTTCCACAATCCTCCACGGCTAAATATCTCAGAAGGCTCCAGTGGTACAAAATCGAGAATCATCCAGAAGTACAAATCCCACAATTCTCCTGGGCTACATATCATAGGATCTTCCAGGACTACAGTTCCGAGAATTTTCCTGGGCTATAATTCCCAGAATCCTTCAGGCAAAAAAATCTTAGAGGCATAATGGCAAAAACTCACAGAATTTTCCAGGACTACAAATCCCAGAATTCTACAGTACTACAAATCCCATATTCTTTCAGGGCAACACATCCCAGAATACTCTAGTGCTAAAAATCCCAGAATCTTCTAGGACTATATATCCAAGGATTCTCCAGGACTAAAAATCCCAAAATCATCCAGGGCTAAAAATCCCACAATCCTCCAGGGCTACATATTCTATGCTCATACAGGACTACAATTCACAGAAACCTTCAGAACCTATAATAACAGAATATCCCAGGTCTAAAATTCCCAGAATCCTCCAGGGCCACAAATACCACAATCTTTAAGTGTCTGAAATCCCGAAATCCATCAGGACTCTGATTTCCAGAATACTCCAGTGCTTAAAATCTCAATGTCCTCCAAGTCTACATTTTCCAAAATGCTCCAGGACTACAGTTCCCAGAATACTTTAGGCCTACATATCCCAGAATCCTTAAGGAATACAAATGCAGAAATCACCCAGGGCTACAAATCCCAGAATACTCCAAGATTACAATTCCAGAATCCTCCAGGACCACAAATCACACAATACTCCAGTGACACAAAATCATAATACTCAAGGACAACAAATTCCAGAATCCTCTAGGGCTACAAATCCTAGAATCCTCCATTACTACAAATCCCATAATCTTTCAAGGCCTGAAAACCCAGAATCCTCCAAAACTACAAAACCCAGGCTAGTGCAGAAATATAATTCCCATAAAACTCCAGGTCTACAAATCAATGGATCCTCCAACCCTAAAAACCCCACAATTCTCTAGTGCTAAATGTCCTAGAATCCTACAGGACTACAAATCCCAAAATCCTACAGGGCTACCTATCCCAGGATTGTCTGGGACTACAAATCCCAGAAGCAAAATGGCAACAAAAAACTGAATTTTCCAAAACTACAAATCCTAGAATCCTCCAGAGTTTCAAATCCCAGAATTCTCCAGAGTTTCAAATCCCAGAATCCTCTAGGACTAAAAATCCCAGTACCCTCCAGGATTACCAGTCCCAGCATCAACCAGATCTACAAATTCCAGAATAATTTAGGACTACAAATCTTACAATACTCAAGAAGTTCAAATCCCAGAATCCACCAGGCCTACAAATCCAAAAATCTTCCATAGGTTCACATCCATCCCAGAATCCTCCACATCGACAAATCCTATGTTTCTCTAAAACTACAATTCCCAGAATTCTCCTGGGCTACAATTCTAAGAATTCTCCAGGCCTAAATATCACCCAATTTTCCAGTACTATAAATTCCATAATCCTTCTAGAATACAAATCCCAGAATCCTCCAGGGCAACAATTACCTGTTATAGTATTATTTAGAACTACAAATCCTAACACTAACATACAATAAGCAACTGAGCAACACTAACTCACTAGCAAGCCAAAAATCACTAAGGTAACAGGCCAGGGCGTCTGTTAGAGATATTATGTTAAATTGCAAAGATGTCTAGTAGAGACATTACAGTTCTTGTGGGGGCATCTATTAGAGACATTATGTTAAGGTGTGAGGGAGTCTATTAGAGACATGATGGTAAGGTGCAAGGGAGTCTATTAGAGACATGACGGTAAGGTGAAAGGGTGTATATTAGAGACATTACAGTAATTAGCACGGGAGTCTACTAGAGCCATCACAGTAAAGTGCAGGAGCTTCTATTAGAGACATTACAGTAAGTTGCATTGGTGTGTAGTAGAGACACTAAGATAAAGTGCAAAGGCATTTATTAAAGGCATTACAGTAAGTTGCAGGAGCATCTGTTGGAGACATTACATTAAAGTGCGAGGGTTTCTATTAGAAACATTACTGTATATTGCAAGTGCATGTATTAGAGACATTACCGTAAATTGTAAGCACATCTATACTAGATATTACCATAAATGGTGAGGCTGGCTATTATAGACATAATGTTAAAGTGTGAGTGTTTCTATTAGAGACATTATGGTAATTTGCATGCAATTCTATTGCAGACATTACAGTAAAGTGTGAGGGCATCTCTTACAAACATTGTGGTAAACTGCGAGGGCGTCTATTGGAGACATTATGATAACTTGCATGTGTGTCTACCGGAGACATTATTGGAAAGTGCTGGGGTGTCTATTAGAGACATTAAGTTAAATTATAAGGACATCTATTAGGGACATTATGGTAAATTCCATAATCCTCCAGGACTACAATTCCCAGAAACCTCCAGATCTACAAATTTTAGAATCTTCCAGGATTATAGATGCCACAATCCTCTAGGACTACAAATCCCACAATCCTCCAGGACTACATAACCCTGAATCCTCCAGGACTATGAGACCCAGGATAGTGCAGGACTGATATTCCCAGAATCCTCCAGCGCTGCACATCACCGAACTCTCCAGGACTAAAAATCCTACAATCTATTATAGGATAGTATTGTAAACATTACAGTAAAGTGCAAAGGCATCAATTAGAGACATTACAGTAAATACCAGATTCATCCAAATTAACAAAACACAGAATTCTCCAGGACTACAAATCCCAGGATACTTTAGGGCTACATCCAAGACTCCTTATGGACTATAACCCAGAATTATCCAGGTCTACATATCCCATGAAACTCCAGAAGTACAATTCCCAGAATGCTTCAGGGCTACAAGTCCTAAAATCCTCAAGGGGTACAAATCCCAGAATGCTATGCAAGTAAAAATTCTAGAATTACACAAGACTACAAATCCCAAAGTACTCCAGAGCTTCAAATCTCAGAATACCAAAGGAGTACAAATCCTAGGATCTTCCAGGACTACACTTCCCAGAATACCCCAGTGCTGTAAGATCAAGAATCCTCCTGGACTTCAAATGCCTGAATACTCCAGGCCAAAATTCCCAGAAGCCTCCAGACTGCAAATCCCACGAGCTTCCAGGGATTCAATTCCCTGAATACTCAAGGCCTAAAAAAATCCTTTGATCCTCCAGGACTACAAATCCCAGAATTCTCCTGAGCTACAATTGCAACTATCATACAAGGATAAAAATCCCAGAATCTGCCTGGACTACAAATCCCAGAATGCTCCAGGATGACAAATCTCATTATCTCCCTGAACTACAACTCACAAAATCCTTCAGAACCAAAATTCCAAGACTCCTGCTTAGACACAAAACCCAGAGTCCTCTTCAAAGACAAATCCCATAATCCTCCAGGACTTCAATACTCTGAATTCCACTGTACTACAAATCCCAGAATCCTCAAGGGCTACAAACCCCAAAATCTTCCAGGACTGCAAGTTCCTTAATCTTTCAAGGCCTGAAATATCAGAATCCTCTAGGACTACAAAACCCAGGATAGTGTAGGACTACAATTCCCAGAATCCTGCAGGATTAAAAATCCAAGATTCTTCCAGGTCTACGTCCCAGAATCCTCCCAGACTATACTTCCCAGAATACTTCTGAGCTACAAATACTAGAATCTTCCAGGACTGAAAATCAGAGAAGCAAAATGGCAAAAAAAATCACAGAATTTTGCAGGACTACAAGTCCCAGAAGCCTACAGTACTACAAATCTCATAATCCTCCAGGGATTCAAATCCCAAAATCCTCCCGGGATACACATCCAATGATCCTCCAGAACTAAAAATCCCAGAATTTTCCAGTGCAACAAATTCCAGTATCTTTTAAGATTACATTTTCAAGAATCCTCCAGGGCTAAAAATCCTACAATCCTCAATGACTACAAATCCCAGAATCCTCCAGAGCTACAAATAACAGAATCCTCCAAAACTACAAATCCCAGGATTCTCTAGGACTAGAATTCCCAGAATACTTCTGTACTACAAATCCTAGAATTTTCTAGAACTACAAATCCCAGAATTTTTCAGCACTACAAATTCCATAATACTGCACAGGTACAAATCCCAGAATTCTCCAGTACTACAAATCTCATAATTCTACAGGACTAAAAACCCCAGGACCCTCCATGACTACTAATTCCAGATTTTACAAGGGCTATACATCCCAAAATCTTCCATGTGTTCACATCCCAGAATCTTCCACAGCTACAAATCATATTACCCTTAAAATCTACTATTCGAATTCCCAGAATTCTCCAGGACTAAAATTCTAAGAACCCTCCAGGACTACAAATCCCAGAATCCTCCTGAAATACAAATCCCAGAATCCTACAGGGCAACAACTACTGATATTATTTTGGACTACAAATCCTAACACTAAAAAAAAAAACCAACAAACCAGCCATAAACCACTAACCCTAACCCAGTAACCCTTCCCACTAACAATCCTAACCATCTAACCAACCTTAGACCCTAACCTTAACAATGCTAAACCTAACAATAACCCTAATCCTAACCCTAACAATAACCCTAACCCTAAACCTAACCCAATCTCAAACCCTAACCCTAAACCTAACCCAATCTCAAACCCTAACCCTAAACCTAACCCAATCTCAAACCCTAACCCTAACCATAATCAACTAATCAACCATAGCTCACTAACCAGTCATAAACAACTATGGTAAATTGTGAGGACATCTATTAGAGACATTATGATAATTTAAGAGGGCTTCTATTAGAGACATGATGGTAAAGTGTGAGAGTATTTATTAAAAATATTAAGGTAATGTGCAAGGGTGTCTATTAGAGATATTATGGTAAATTGTGAGGGCATCTATTAGAGATATTATGGTAAATTGCCAGTGTGTCTATTAGAGACATCACAGTAAATTGTGAGGACATTAATTAGAAATATTACGGTAAAGTGTTAGGGCATCTATTAAATTCCAGAATACCCCAGGACTACAAATCCCAGAATTCTCTAAGACTTCAAATCACAGGATCCTCCCTGGCTATATTTTCCAGTATCCTACATGACTATAGTTCCCAGATTCTTCCAAGACTACAAATCCCAGAATCCTAAAGGCCTTAAAAGCCCTGATTCTTCCAGGGCAACAAATCTCAGAATCCGCCAGGACTAAAATTCCCAGAATCCTCCAGGATACAAATCCCACAATCCTCCAGGGCTACATATACTAGGATCCTCCAGGACTACAATTCCCAGAATTCTACTTGGATACAATTGCAACTATCCTAGAAGGCTAGAAATCCCAGAATACTCCAAGACTTCAAATCACAGGATCCTCCATGGCTATATTTTCCAGTATTCTACATGACTACAATTCTCAGATTCTTCCAAGACTACAAATCCCAGAATCCTACTGGCCTAAAAAGCCTAAAACCTTCCCGGACTACAAATCACAGAATCATCCAGGGCTACAATTTCCAAATCCATCAGGACTGCAAGTCCCAGGATCCTCCAGGGGTTCAAATCCTAGAATACCTCAGGACTAAAAATTTCACAATGCTCCAGGGCAACAAATCTTATGATCATCCAGGACTACAATTCCCAGAAACCTCCAGAACTTAATACTGCAGATACGTCCAGGGCTACAAATCCCATAGTCCTTCAGGGCTACCCGGTCCAGAATCTTCCAGTACTTCAAATCCCACAATCCTCCAGGATTAAAAATCCCATAAACCTCCTCAGGTTCTGGAATGTCCTAGGATTTTTAGTCCTGGATAATACTGGTAATTGTTGCCCTGTAGAATTCTGGGTTTTGTAGCCCTGGATTATTCTGGGTATTTTAGATATGGAAAATCCTGGGATTTGAAGCTCTGGAGGATCCTGGGATTTTTTATTTCTGGAGGTTTCTGAGTTTTGTAGTTCTTAAGGATTGTGGGATTTGTAGTCCTGGAAGATTATGGTATTCATAGTTTTGAACAAAACTGAAATGTTGCCATTTGCCTGCTGGGATTGGTTCCCCTGGAGGATTGTAGGATTTGTAGTTCTGCAGGATTCTGGGAATTATAGACCAGGAGATTTCTGGGAATTGTAGTCCTGGGTAAACATAGGATTTGTAGCCCTAGAGGATTCTGGGGTATGAACAAGAGGAAGATCATGAAATTTGTAGCCATTCAAAATTCTTGGATTTGTAATCATGGAAATTCATAGGATTTGTGGCCTTGAGGATTCTGAGATTTGTTCCTGTGGAAGATTATGGGATTTGTAGTCTTGGAGGATTCTTGGATTTGTAGTCTTGACTGTTCTGGGTCATGCAGACCTGGAGGATTCTGATATTTCTGGCCTTGAAATATTATGGGATTTGTACTCCTAGAAGATTTTAGAATTTGTAGCCCTGGAGGATTCTGGGATTTGTAGTGCAGTAGAATTCTGGGAATTTAGGTCCTGAACGTTCTTGTGATATGTAACCCTGGAGAATTTTGGGATTTGTAGTTCTGGAGGATTCTTGATTTTGTAGCACTGGAGGCTTCTGGGATATTTAGCCCTGGAGGATTGTGGGATTTTAGTCCTGGAGGATCCTTTGTTTTGTAGACCTGAAGGATTGTGGGATTTGAAAGATTATGGGATTTGCAGTCCAGGAAAATTTTGAAATTTGTAGCTCAGTAAAATTCTGGAAATTGTAGTCCTGGAGGATCCTAGGATTTGTAGTTCTGGAGTTTTCTGGGATTTGTAGTGCTGGAGGATTGTGGGATTTGTAGGCCTGGAACATTATGGGATTTGAAGGCCGGGAGGAGTCCACAATAAGTTGCAATGGAGGATTATGGGATTTGTAGCATTGAAGGATTCTTGGAATTCTAGTCCTGGAGGACTATGGGATTGGTATGCCTGGAGGATTCAGTGATATACCTCCAGAGGTATAAATACCAGAATTTTCCAGGGCTATATATCCCAGGATCCTTAAGGACAACAATTCCCAGAATTCTCCAGGGCTATATATCCCAGAACTCTCCAGGTCTACAAATTCCAGGACTCTCCAGGACTAAAATTCCCACAATTTACCAGGTGTAATACACCTAAAATCCTTCAGGGCTTCACATCCCAGAATCCTCCTTGGCAGGAAATTGATAGACTCTCCAGAACTAAATATCCCTGAATCTTCCAGGACTACACATCCCAGGAACCTCCAAGGCTACATTTCCCAGAATCCTCTAGGGTTAAAAATCTAGGATTACTCCAGGTCTACAAATCCCATAATTTTTCAGGGCTACACATCACAGAATACTTCTGGACTACAAGTCCAAGGATCGTTCAAGACTGCAAATCCCAGAACCCTCAAGGACAACAATCCCCAGAATTCTCCAGGGCTACATGTCCCAGGATCCTCCAGGACTACATTCCCAGGATTCACAAAGGTTACAAATCCCAGAATCCTCCAGGTTTACAAATTCCACATTCCTCCAGGGATACAAATCTCATAATTCTCCATGGCTACAAATCCCAGGACCCTCAAGGACAACAATTCCCAGAATTCTCCAGGGCTGCATATCCCAGGATCTTCTGAAACTAAAATTTTCCAAATACTTCTGGACTAAAAATCTCAGAATCTTCCAGGACTAAAAATGCCAAACTCTCCCAGGGTTAAATAACCCAGAATTCTTTGTGACCACAAATCCCAAAATTCTCCAGAGGTACAAATCCCAGAATACTCCAGGAATACAAATCCCATAGTCTTCCATGGGTCTAAATCCAAGAATCCTCAAGGACTACAATTCCCAGAATTCTCCAAGGCTACATATTCCACAATCCTCCAAGACTACAATTCCCAGAAACCTTTAAAACTAAAAATACCATAATCTTCCAAGACTACAAATCCCACAATCCTTAAGGACTTCAAATCCCAGAAACCTCCAATACTACATAACCTAAGATCCTCCTAAACTACAATTCATAGAATTCTCGTGGTCTACATTTTCAGGAAACCTCCAGGGCTGCACATCCCAGAATTTTGCAGGAATAAATATCCCAGAATCCTCCAGGACTACAGAACATACAGTCCTCCAGGACTGCATATTGTAGGATCCTCCAGGACTACATCTTCTAAGATCCTCCAGGACTACAATTTCCCAAATTCTGTTGGGATACAATTCCCAGAATTCTACAGAGCTACAAACCTCAGAAATCCCCAGGGGTACAAATCCCAGCAGAAAAACTATGACATCCCAGGATCCTTCGTGACCAAAAATACCATAATCCCCCAGGGCTACATGTCCCACAATCATGAAGGACTACAAATCCTCCAGAACCCTCCAGGACTACAAATCCCACAATCCACCAGGGGAACAAATCCAAAAAATCCTCCAGTACTACAAATCCCAGAATCCTGAATAGCAACGAATGCCATGATCTTTCAGAATTACAATTGCCAGAATCCTCCAAGGCTACATATCCTAGGATCCTCCAGAACTACAATTCCCAAAATTCTCCTGGACAAAAATACCAACTTTCCTACAAGGCTAAATATCCGAGTATCCTCCAGCACTATAAATCCCAGAATCCTCCAGTAATACAAATCCTATGATCTTACAAGACTACAATTCCCAGAATTTTCCTGGGCTACAATTCCCAGAATCCTATAGGTTTACAAATCCCAGAAATCTCCAGGGATTCAAATCTCAACAGGAAAATGGCAACATCCCAGGATCCTTCCAGACTTTAAATACCATAATCCTCCAGGGCCACACATGTCATAATCCTCAGGAACTAGAAATCCCAGAATTTTAGAAGACTACAAATCCCAGAACCCTCTAGGAATACAAATTTCAGTATCTTCCATAACTACATATCTCAGATATTTCCAGGACTATGAATCCCAGAATCCTCTATGGGTTCAAATACCATAATATCCCAGTACTACAAATCCCAAGATGCTCCAGAACTACCACTGCCCAAATCCTCCATGGCTAAAAATTCCAGAATCCTCCAGGACTAAAATTCCCAGAATCCTCCAGGTCTACAAATCCCAGGTTCCATGGGGACAGTCAGCTGGAATGCCCAGGAGGATTCTGGGACTTGTAATTCTAGAGGATTCTGGGAACAAACATGGCTGCCTTTGTCCCTTACATCCTGCCCACACTCAGTGACTTTTGCCCCTCCCATTGCATTCTGAGTATTGATTGTTGATGCTCCCTGCACAGCTTCCTGCCTGGGATCTCAGTGGATGGGAATTCCTGTGTCACTCGTTGCTGAGGACTCAGCCATAGCCACACCAGGGGCTGATGTGACATCCGTGTCAAATGACACTTGAGGACCCATGACCATCTCCAGGAAACCATCTTTAGGTGGGCGGTGCTTCACATGTGCATGTGATTGACACATGTGGGGCCTGTGACACAGGAACAGGAATAAGCACGTGATCCATGACAGGCAAATAACAGATGTGAGGGACGAACCTGCAGTGCAGAAAATATTGTGATGTTTCATTATTAAAAATGGAGGTAGCAGGTTCACACATGTGCATCAGCCACGGATTCATGACCCTGGTGTGAGGCAGAAATAAAACATCAAATTGAAACAAAACAGAAAAATCCCAGAACCATCCAGGACTACAAATCCCAGAATCCTCAGGTGCTACAAATCTTATGACCTTACAGGACTACAATTCCCAGAGTCCTACAGAGCTGCAAATCCCAGAAATCTCCAGGGATTCAAATCTCAGTAGGAAAATGGTGACATCCCAGGATCCTTCAGGACTACAAATGCCATAATCTTCCAGGGCTACAAATCACATAATTCTCCAAGACTACAATCCCAGATTCCTTGAGGACTACAAGTCCCAGGATCCTCCAGCATTTCAAATCTCAGAATCCTCAAGTACAACAAATTTCAGAATCATCCAAGGGTACTGATCCCTGCCGACAATTGGAGACATTCCAGGATCCTTCAGGACTATGAATGCCAGATTCCTCCTGGACTTCAAATCACAGAACCCTCTAGGAATACAAATCTCAGGATCCTCCAGAACTACAAGTCCCATAATAGTCCACAGTTTCAAATCACAAAATTCTCAGGTCTACAAATCCTATGATCTTCCTTGACTACAAATACCAGATTTTTCCAGGACTACAAATCCCAGAATCCACCAGAGATACAATTCCCAGAGACCTCTAGGACTGCAAATCCCAAAATCCTACAGGACAAAAAATCCTACGACCTTTTGGGACTACAAAACTCAGAATCCTCCAGGGCTAAATGTCCCAGAATACTCCAGGACTAAAACTGGCAGAATTTTCCAAGCTAAACCTCCCCAAATCCTCCATGGACACAAACCCCAGAATCCTTCAGTAATACAAACCCAGAATCCTCCAAAGCAAAAAATCACAGAATCTTTCAAGACTACAAATCTCAGGATCTTCCAGGACATATATCCCAAAAGTCTCCAGGGCTAAAAAACCCAGAATCCTCCAGGACTACAAATTCGAGAAAGCTCCAGGAATAAAAATCCTATAATCCTACTGGGAAATGCTTACCACTATTATCCAGGACTAAAAATCCTAGAACCTTCCCGGACTGAAAAATCACAGAATGCTGCAGAGCTACAATTTCCAGAATCCTTCAGAACTGCAAGTCCCAGGATCCTCCAGGGATTCAAATCCCAGAATACCCCAGGACTAAAAATTTTACAAACCTCCAGGGCAACAGATCTTATGATCATCCAGGACTACAATTCCCAGAAACCTCCAGAACTTAATACTGCAGATAACTTCCAGGTCTACATATCCCATAATCCTTCAGGGCTACAAGTTCCAGATTCCTCCAGTACTTCAAATCCCATAATCCTCCAGGGCTACAATTCCAAGAATTTTCCAGGGAAACAAATTCCTACATTTGCATGGGTACAAAACCCAGAATTCTCTTCGGGGACAAATCCCAGAATCCTCCAGGACTATGTATTCCTATATCCTCTAGGGCTAAATATCCCAGGATCCTCCCAGACTACAAATCCCAGAATAATTCTGAGTTACAAATCTCAGAATTATCCAAGACTACAAAACCCAGAATCCTCCAGTAGTACAAAATCCACCTTGTAGCTCAGGAGAATTATGGGAATTTTTGTTCTGGAGTTTCCTGGGATCTGTAGCCCTGGAAGATTTTGAGATTTTTAGCCTGGAAGGATTCAGAGATGTGAACATCTGGAGGATTCTGGGTATTTTAGTCCTGGAGGATTCTGAGTATTGCAGTCCTGATAAATCATCAGATATGTAGTCTGGAGTATTCTGGGATTGTTAGCTCTGGGGGACTCTGGAAATTGTAGTCTTGGAGGATTCTGGGATTTGTAGTCCTGGAAAATGCTGAGACTTTTTGCCATTTTGCTTCTCAAATTTGCAGCCTTGGAAAATTCTTGGATTTTTAGCCTACAGGTATTCTGGGAATTGTAGTTTGGGAGGATCCTAGGATATGTAACCCTGGAGAATTATAGGATTTGTAGGCCTGTAGAATTCTGGGATGTATTGCACAGTAGAATTCTCAGAGTTGTAGTCCATGAGCATTATGGGATTTGTTTATGAAGAGGATTCTGGGATTTGTACTCTTGCAGAAGTCTTATAACTTGTGAGGGCAGCTATTAGAGATATTATGGTAAAATGTGGGGTGTCTGTTAGAGATACAAGATACTTCTGAGTCACAGGGTCACAGTAAGATCATGGGAGGGGCATCATTTGGGCTGGGAAACCCCATACTTCACAGTCTCTATGGGGAAACATGTTTGATGTACTGGCTGCATGTTCACAGGATGTTTATTAGAGACATTATGGTAAAGTGCCAGGGCGTCTATTAGAGACCTTATGGTAAATTGTGTGTGTGTCTATTAAAGACCTTACAGTAAAGTGCAAGGGCTTCTATAAGAGACATTTCAGTAAATTGTGCAGGTGTCTGTTAAAGACATTATGATAAATTGTGTGCATGTCTATTAGAGACATATGGTAAAAAGCATGGGACTTCTGTTAGACACATTAAGGTAAATTGAGATTGCTTTTATTATAGACATTAAGTTAAGTTGCAAGCGTGTCTATTAGAGACATTATGATAAATTGTGGTGGCTTGTATTAGACACATTATGGCAAATTGAGATTGCTTTTATTATAGACATTAAAGTAAGTTGTGAGCATGTCTATTAGAGACATTGCGATTAAAAAGCAAGGGCATGTATTAGAGACAATATTGTAAGGTGCGAGCACTACTATTATAAACATTACATTAAATTGTGAGAGCATCTATTAGAGACATTAAATTGTGAAGACATCAATTATACACATTATGGTAAATTGCTATTGCTTCTATTATAGACATTACAATAGGTAGCGAGGGTATCTATTTGAGACATTATGGTAAATTTGAAGGTGTCTATTAAAGACATTATGGAAAACTGCCAAGGCATGTATTAGAGACATTACATTAAATAGTGAGGGTGTCTATGAGAGACATTACATTAAATTGTGAGGATGTCTATTAGAGACATTACAATAAATTGCCAGGGTGTCTATTAGAGATATTATGGGAAAGTACCAGGGCATGTATTAAAGACATTATGGTAAGTTGTGAGGGTATCTATTAGACACATTATGATAAATTGTAAGGGCATCTATTAGAGACTTTATGGTAAATTGTGAATGCATCTTTTAGAGACATTATATTAAATTGTGAAGATGTATATTTGAGACATTATGTCAAATTGTGAGGGCATCTTTAAAGACATTACTTTAAAGTGCAAGGGACTCTATTAGATATATTACAATAAAAAGTGAGGGCATCTATTAGAGAAATTATGTTAAATCATGAGGATGTCTATTAGAGAAATTACGGTAAATTCCAAGGGCATCTCTTAGATATATTAAAATAAAAATCAAGGGTGTCTACTAGAGACGTTATGTTAAATTTTGAGGACATATATTATAGATATTATGGTAAATTGTGAGCATGTCTGTTAGAGACATTATTCTAAACTTCAAGGGCATCTGTTAGAGACATTACAGTAAAGTGTGAGGGCATCCATTGAAGGCATTACTGTAAATTGTGAGAACATCTATTACAGACATTATGGTGAAGTTCAAGGGCATTTATTACTGATATTACAGTAACTTGAGAGGGCATCAATTAGACACATTATGCTAAGCTGCTAGGGCATCTATTAGAGACACTACAGAAATTTTTGAGCCTGTCTATTAGAGAACTTACAGTAAAGGCAAGGGTGTCTATTAGAGACATTATGGTAAAGTCTAAGTATATCTATTAGATATATTATGATAAAAAGTGAAAACATTTATTATAGATGTTATGGTAAGTTGTGAGTGTGTCTATTAGAGACATTATAGTAAAGTTTCATAACATCTTTTAGAGACATTATGGGAAAGTGCCAGAGTGTGTATTAGTGACAATACAGTAAATTTAAAGGGCATCTATTAGTAAAATAACTTTAAATTTCCAGGGCATCTATTAGAGACATAACATTAAAGTGCAAGGGCATCTATTAGATATATTACAATAAAAAGCAAGTGGGTCTATTAGAGGCATTATGTTAAATTGCAATTGCCTCTATTAGAGACATTACAGTAAGTTGCGAGGACATGTATCTGAGACATCATGGTATATTGCGAGCACATCTATTAGAGACATTACTGCAAATTGTGATTTATCATATTATAGGCGTTACTGTAAAGTGTCAGGGCATCTATTAAAAACATTATGGGAAAGTGTCAAGGCATCTATTAGAGATCTTATGGTAAATTGGGAAGGTATCTATTAGAGGCATTACAGTAAACTGCGAAGGCGTCTATTAGAGACATTATGGTAAATTGTGACCATGTCTATTAAAGACATCATGGGAAAGTACCAGGGCATCTACTAGAGACATTACGGTAAAGTGTGTGGGTGTCTATTATAAACATTGCAGTAAAGTGCAACAGCATCTATTAGATATATTATGATAAAAAGCCTGGGCATCTTTTAGAGGAATTACAGTATATTGCGAGCATTTCTATTAGAGAAATTACCTTAAGTTGCAAAACTGTCTATTAGAGACATTGCAGTAAAGTGCCAGGGCGTCTATTAGAGACATTATGGTAAAGTGCCAGGGTGTCTATTAGAGACATTACATTACAATCCTCCAGGGTCACAAATCCCAGAACACTCCAGGGCTACAAGTCCAAAAAACCTTCAGGACTACAATTCCCAGAATCCTCCTGGATTACAACTGTCAGAATCATCCAGGGCTAAAATTCACATAATCCTCCAGTACAACAAATCCCATAATCCTCCAGAGGAACAAATCCTAGGATCTTCCAAGTATATAAATCCCAGACTCCTCCAGGACTACAAATCCCAGAATCATCCAAAGCTACAATTTCTAGATCCTCCAAGACTGCAAGTCCCAAGATCCTCCATAGGTTCAAATCCCAGAATACTCAAAGTCTTCAAACCACAATCCTTCAGGGCAAAAATCTTATGATCATCCATGACTACAAATCCCAGAGACTTCCAGGACTACAAATCCCTCAATCCTCCAGGGTTAAAAATTTCAGAATCCTCAGGACTAAAAATCCCAGAATACTCAGGACGATAAATCCCAGAATCCTCCAGGACTATAAATATCAGAATTCTTCAGGGGTACAAATCTCAGGATCCTCCAAAACTACAAGTTCAATAATCTTCCCATGGTAAAAATCCCAGAATCCTCCAGGCCTACAAATCCAATGATCATCCAGGACTACAAATCTGAGAATCTTTGATGGCTACAAATTCAAGAATCCTCCAGGACTACAAATCCCATAATTCTCCCCAGCTTCAAATCCCAGATCCTCAGGACCACAAATCCTATGATCTTCCATGATTACAAATCCCAGAATTTTGAAGGGCTACAATTTCCATAATCTTCCTCTTGTTCATACCCCAGAATCCTCCAGGGCTACACAGCCTATGATTCTCCAGGACTACAATTCCTGGAAATCTCCTGATCTACAATTCCAGCAATCCTGCAGGGCCACAAGTACAAGGATCCTTCAGGACTACAAATTCCAGAATCCTACAGGGCTAAACATTCCAGATTCCTCCAGGACTACAATTCCCAGAATTCTCCTGGACTACAAATCCCAGAATGTTACAGAAATACAAATCCCAGAAGCAAAATGACAAAAAATTACAGAATTTTCCAGGACTAAAAGTCCCATAATCCTCCAGGGTTCAAATCGCAGATTCCTGCAGAGATACATATCCCAGGATGCTTCAAAACTATACATCTCAGAATCCTCCACGTTTACAAATTCCAGATTTCTCCAGGAATACAAATCTCATATTCCTCCAGGGATACAAAACCCAGAATCCTTAAAGGGTACAAATCCCAGACTCCTCCAGGGCTACAAATTCCAGAATCTCCAGGACTACAAATTACAGAATCTTCCACTACTACAAATCCCAGAATCCTACAGGGAGACAGCTACAGGTTTTCTTCAGGGCTATAAATTCTAGGACCTTCCACTACTACAATTCCCAGAGTCCTCCAAGGCTACATATCCCAGAATCCTACAGGGGTAGAAATCCCAGCACCCAAATTACCACAGATCCAGCATCCTTCATACTACAAATCCCAAAATCCTCCAGGGCTACATAACCCAGAATCCTCCCGGATGACAATTCCCAGAATCCTGAAGAACTACAAATCCCACAATCCTCTAGGGGAATAAATCCCAGCAGGCAAACGGTGACATTCCATGATTCTTCAAAACTACAAATACAATAGTCTTCTAGGACTACAAATCCCACAATCCTTAAGGACTATGAATCCCAGAAACCTCCAGAAATAAAAATCCCACAATCTTCCAGGACTACAAATCCCAGAATCCTCCAAATTTACAAATTCTTGGATCTCCCAGGACTAAATACCCAGAATACTCCAGGACTACAAGTTTAAGGTTCCACCAGGTCTACAAATCCAAAAATCTTCCTGGAGTTCAATTCCCAGAATCCGCCAGATTACAAATCCCAAGATTCTCAGGAGTTACAATTTCAAGAATCCTCCAGGGTTGCCAATTGCAGTATCTTCCAGGACTATAATTCCCAGAAATCTCCAGAACTAAAAATCCCACAGTCTTCCAGGACTACAAATCCCACAATCTTCCAGGACTACAAATCCCAGGATTTTCCATGTCTACAATTCACAAAATCCTCCAGGTCTAAGAATCCTAGAATCTTCCAAGACTACAAGTCCCAGAATTCTGCTGTACCTCAATTCCCAGAATCCACCAGGGCTACAAATCCTAACATCTTCCAGCAGTACAAATCCCATAATCGTTCAAGGCCTGAAATATCAGAATCCTCCTGGACAATGTAAACTAGGTTATTACAGGACTACAAATCCCAGAATCCTCCCGGATTACAATTCCTAGAAACCTTCAGTACTGCAAATCTCAGAATCTTCCAGGACTACAAATCCTAGAAGCAAAATGACAACAAATCACAGAATTTTGCAGGACTACAACCTCCAGAATGCTCCAGGACTAACATTCCCAGAATCCTACATGGATTCAATTCCCAGATTCCTCCATGGCTGAAAATCCTAGGACGTTACTGAACTACAAACACCAGCTTTTCTAGGGTGAAAAATCCCAGAATCCTCCAGGGCTACCAGTTGAAGTATCCTCCCATATAACAATTTTCAGAAGCCTCCTCAAATTCAAATCCCAGAATCCTCCTGGTGTACAATTCCCAAAATCCTCTAGGGCTACAAATCCCAGAATCTTCCAGGCAACAATTACCAGTATTATCCAGGAGTACAAATTCTAGGATCTTCCAGGACTACAATTCCCAGAATCCTCCAGAACTACAAATCCCACAATTCTCTACGGGAACAAATTCCAGCAGGCAAATGGCGGTATTCAAGGATCCTTCATGAACACAAGCACCATAATCCTCCAGGACAAAAATCCCACAATCCTCCAGGGCTAAATATCCCAAAAGCCTCCAGTGGTACAAAATTGAGAATCCTACAGAACTACAAATCCCACAATCATCCAGTGCTACATATCCTAGGATCCTCCTGGACTACAATTCCCAGAATCCTCCAGAGCTGCAAATCACAGAATCCTCTCAAAATGCAAATGGCATAATCCTTCAGAACTGTAATAACAAGAAACATCCAGGGATCAATCCAGAATCCTTCGGGTCTACAACTTCCAGAATCCTCCAGGACTACAAATTCCAGAATCCTTTGGGGCTAAAACTCCCAGAATTCTCTGAACTACATATCCCATAATGTGTCAGGACTACAATACCCAGAATGCTCCAAGACTAAAATACCCAGAATCCTCCAGAGGTACACATCTCAGAATCCTTCTGGGCTAAAAATCCCAGAATCCTCCAGGGCTACATATTCCAGGATCCTCCAGGACAAAAACTCTCATAATTCTCCTGAGCTACAAAGTGGATTTTGTACTACTGGAGGATTCTGGGTTTTATAGTCCTTGAGGATTGTGGGATTTTTAGTCCTCGAGGATTATGGTATTCATAGTCCTGTAGGATCCTGGACTGTTGCCATTTGCCTGCTGGAATTTGTTCCCATGGAGGATTGCGGGACTTGTAGCTCTGCAGGATTCTGGGAATTGTAGTCCTGGATAATACTGGTAATTGTTGCCTTGTAGAATTCTAGGATATGTAGCGCAGGAGAATTCTGGGAATTATAGTTCTGAAAGATCATAGGATTTGAAGCCCTGGGGGATTCTGAGATTTTAACATGTGGAGGTTTATGGGATTTTTAGTCCTGGAGGATTGTGGGATTTGTAGCCCTGGAGATTTCTGGGATTTTTAGTTCTGGAATAATCTTGAAATTGCAGCCAAGGAGAAATCTTGGAATTGTAGTCCTGAAGGATCCTAGAATATGCAGCCCTGGAGGATTCTGTGATGTGAACCCCAGAAAGGTTATGGGATTTGTAGTACTAGAGGATTATGTGATTTTTAATGCTGGAGGATTCTGGCAGTTTTAGTCCAGGAGGATTCTGGGAACTGTAGTCCTGAAGGTTCTTTGAACTTGTAGCCCTGGAGTGTTCTGGGTTTTGTAGCCCTGGAGGATTCTGGGACTTGCAATTCTGAAGGATTCTGGGATTTGTAGCCTTGAGGATTGTTGGAATGAAGCCCTGAAGGATTATGCTATTCGTGGTCCTGAAAGATCTTGGAATGCCACTATTGGATTGTTGTGATTTGTAGCTATGTAGGATCCCGGAATTTGTAGTCCTGGAGGATTCTGGTATTTGTAGTACTGGAAAATTGTTGAGGCTCATGGGATATGTAGATCTGGAAGATTCTGGGTTGTAGTTCATAAAGAGTCTAGGAAGGAGCCCTAAACGATCCTGGGACTTGTAGTCCTGGAAAAATCTGGGATTTGTAGTCCTGGAGAATTCTAGGATTTGTTGACTTGGAGGATTCTGAAATTACCATAATGTTTCTAATAGACACTGTTGAACTTTATTGTAATGTCTCTAATAGATGCCCTGGCACTTTACCGTAATATCTCTAAGAGACGCACTCTCAAATTACCATAATGTCTCTAATAGAAAACTCAAAATTTACCATAATGTCTATAATAGGAGTTCATGATTTTACCGTAAAGTCTATAATAAATGCCCTCGCAATTTACCGTAATGTCTGTAATAGGCACACTCAAAATTTACCATAATGTCTCTAATAGATACCCTAGCAGCTTACTGTTAAATCTTTAATAAACACCCTCACATTTTCTCATAATGTCTGTAATAGAATCACTCACAAATTTGCATAATTTCTCTAATAGACTCGCTCCCAACTATCAATAATGTCTCTAACAGATGTCCCTGCACTTTACCATAATGTCTCTAATAGATGCCCCCACACTTTACCATAATGTGTCTAATAGATGCCCCTTCACTTTACCATAATGTCTCTGATATCCTTCCACTTTACCATTACGTCTCTAATAGACACCCTTGCACTTTACAGTAATATTTCTTATAGACTTCCTCGCAATTTACCATAAAGTCTTTAATAGACGCCCTCACAATTTACTGTAATCTCTCAAATATACGCCGCCCTCAAAACTTACCATAATGTCTATAATAAAAGCAATCACAATTTATGGTAATATCTTTAGTAGATTCCTTAGCACTTTACCATAATGTCTTTAATATATATCCTAGCACTTTAACATAACATCTTAGTAGATGCCTTTGCAATTTACTGTAATGTCTCTAATAGATGCCCTCACAACTTACTATGTCTTTAATAAATGCCCTGGCAGTTTACCATAAAGACTCTAACAGTCACGATCACATTTTACAGTAATATCTCTAAAACATGCCCTTGCAATTTACCATAATATCTCTAGTAGAGAATCACAAATTACCATAATGTTAGTAATAGATGAACTCGCATTTTACCATAATTTCTTTAATAGACATTCTTGTAATTTGTTAGAGACATTATGGTAATTTGTCACGGCATCTATTAGAGCCATTACAGTAAGGTCTGAGGGAATCTATTAGTAATATTAAGGTAAATTGCGAGGATGTCAATAGAGACATCATGGTAAATTGTGAGGGCATCTGTTAGAGACATAATGGTAAACTGCAAGGTCATCTGTTATAGACATTAGAGCAAAGTGCAAGGATATACACTAAAGAGATTATGGTAATTTTTGAGAGTGTCTCCTAGCAATATTATGGTAAAGCATGAGAGTTTCTATTAGAGACATTACAGAGAGGTGAAAAGGCATCAATTAGAGACATTATGGTAAATTGTGAGTGTGTCTATTACAGATGTTAAGGACAAGTGCAAAGGCATCTATTAGAGACCTTATGGTAATTTGAGAGTGCGTCTATTACAGACCTTATGGTAAAGTGCAAGGGCATGTATTAGAGACATTATGGTAAATCCCAGAATCCTCTAAGTCAACAAAACTCATATCCTCCAGGACTACAAACCCCAGAATCCTTCAGTGCTACAAATCCCATAATACACCACTGCAACTAAACCAAGAATCCTCCTGGACTACAAATCCCAGAATCCTCCAGGACTACAAATCCTAGAATCATTCATGGCTATAAATCCTAGGATCTTCCAGGACTACAATACCCAGAATACTCCTGGGCTAAAACCCACAGAATCCTCCTGGACTACAAATCCCATAATCTTTCTGGTGTTCAATTCCCACAATCATCCAGGGAAGCATAACCTAGGATCATTCAATACTTCAATTCCCAGAATTCCACTTGGCTACAATCCCAACTATCCTACAAGGCTAAAGATCCCAGAATCCTCCAGGACTACACATCCCAGAATCCTTCAGTGCTACAAATCCCAAAATCTCCCTGGACTGCAAATTCCATAATCTTTCAATTCCTGAAATCCCACAATCCTTGAGTACTACAAATTTTATAATCCTGCAAATGTTCAAATTCCAGAATCCTCCAGGTGTACATATCAAAGAATCCTCCATGACTAAAAATTCCACAATCCTCCAGGGCTAAATATCCCAGAAGCCTCCAGTGGTACCAAATTAAGAATCCTCCAGAACTACAAATCCCACAATTTCCCGCAGTTACATATCACAGGAACCTCCAGGACTACAATTCCCAGAATTCTACTGCACTACAATTCCCAGAATCTTCCAGTACCACAATTCACAGAATCCTCCATGGCTACAAATCCCATATTCATCCAGGACTACAAATTCCAGAATCCTCCACACTACAATTCTGAGAATACTCCAGGGCTACTAATCCCAGATTACTTCAGATCTACAAATCCCAGAATCCTACAGAACTATAAATTCCAGAATACTCAATACTACAAATCCCAGAATTATCCAAGACTAAGATTCACAGAATCCTCTAGGGTTAACAATCCCAGAATCCTCCAAGATTTAATTTCTCAGACTCCTGCTCAGGTAAAATCCCAGAATCCTACAAGGCTAAAAACCTCAGAATCCTCAAAGAATCCCAAGATCCTCCAGAGCTTCATATACCAGGATCCTCCAGGACTACAATTCCCAGTTCTTCTGGGCTACAAATCTCAGAATCCTCCAGGATGACAAATCCCAGAATCTTCCAGGATGACAAATCCCAGAATCTTCCAGGATGACAAATCCCAGAAACCTCCATGACAACAAATCACAGAATCATCCAGAGCTATAATTTCCAGATCCTTCAGGACTACAAGTCCCAGAATAATCCAGGGATGCAAATCCCAGAATACTCAAGGACTACAAATCCCACAATCCTCCAGGGCAACAGTCTTGCTGAATCTTTCAGGGCTAGAAATCTCATAATCCTTCTGTGTTACAAGTCCCAGGATCCTTCTGGCCTACAAATCCAGGAATCCTCCAGGACTACAAATACCATGAACATTTAGGACTACAAATCCCACAATTCTCCAGGGTTAATAATTTCAGAATCCCAAGGACTGCAAATCCAAGAATACTCAGGACTACAAATCCCAGCATCCTCCAGAACTGCAAATCCCATAATCCTCCAGTGGTTCAAATCCCAGAATCCTCGATGTCTACCAATCTCATGATCTTCCAGGACTATGAATCCCAGAATCTTTGAAGATTACAAATTCCAAAATCCTCCAGGACTACAAATCCCAGAATCATCAAGGACTACAAAACCCAGAATCCTCCAGGACTACAAATCCCATATTCCTCCATAGGTTCAAATCCCAGATCCTCAGGACCACAAATCCTATGATCTTCCATGATTACAAATCCCAGAATTTTGAAGGACTACAAATTCTATAATCTTCAACTTGTTCATACTCCAGAATCCTCCAGTGCTACAAAGCCTATGATTCTCCAGGACTACAATTCCCAGAAATCTCCTGATCTTCAACTCCAACAATCCTGATTATGGGATTTGTAGCCCTGGAGGATTCTTTGATTTGTAGCCTTGGCATTTTCTGGGATTTGTAGTCTTGGAAAATTCTTAAATTTGTATACCTGGAGGTTTCTGGGAATTGTAGGCCTGGAGGATCCTGGGATTTGTGGTCCTTGAGGATTGTGGGATTTGTAATCATGGAGGATCATGTTATTCAGAGTGTTGAAGCATCCTAGAATGTTGCCATTTGCTTGCTGACAATTGTTGCCCTGAAGGATTCAGGGATTTCTAGCCTTGGAGGATTCTGGTTATTGTAGCCCAGGAGAATTCTGGGATTTTTAGCCCTTGAGGAATCTGGGTTTTCTAGCCATGGAGGATTCTGGGAGTTTAAGACCTGGAACATACTGAAATTTCTAGCATTGGAAGATCATGGGATTTGAACCCCTGGTGGATTATGGGATGTGTTGTACTGAAGTATTGTGGGATTTGCAGTCCTGGAGGATTCTGGGATTTTTAGCTCTGCAGTATTCTGAGAATGGTACTCCTGGAAGGTCCTATTATTTGTAGTCCTGGGTAATACTGGTAATTGTTGCCATGAGGATTCTGAGATTTGCATCCCAGGTGGATTTGGGGTTGTGTAGTCCTGGAGGTTTCCAGGATTTCTAGTTCTGAATGTTTCTAGGAATTGTAGTCCTGGTGAATTCTTAGAATTGTACCTAGGGAGATTTCTTGGAATTTTAGTTTTGGAGGATCATAGGATTTGTAGCCCTGGAGGATTCTGGGATGTGTAGCCCTGGTGGATTATTGTATTTGTGGTCACAAAGGATCCTGGGATGTTGCCATTTTCCTGCTGGTATCTGAAACCTGCAGATTTTTAGAATGTGTACCTATGTAGGATTGTGGGAATTGTAGCCCAGGAGAATTCTGGGAACTGTAGTCTTGGAGGAATCTGGATTTTGTACCACTGGGGGATTTTGGGATAGTTAGCCCTGGAGGAGTTTGAGATTTTTAGTCCTGGAGGATTCTGGGCTTTGTAGTCCTGGAATATTCTGGGATTGTTTGACATTTTGCTTCTGGGAATTGTAGTTCTGAAGAATACAGAATTTGGTACCACTGTGTGATTCTGGGATTTGAAGTCCTAGAGTATCATGGATTTTTAGCACTGCAAAATTCAGGGATGTGCAGTCCGGGAGGTTTCCTGGAATTGTAGCCCAGGAGAATTCTGGGAATTGAAGTTCAGGAAGTTCATGCGATTTGTATCCCTAGAGGATTCTGGGATTTGTTGTCCTGGAAAATTCTGTGATTTGTTGTCATTTTGCTTCTCAGATTTGTAGTTCTTTAGATCCTGGGGTATGTAGCTCTAGAATATTCTGGGATGTAGCCCTGGAAGATTGAGAAATATTTAGCTCTGTAGTATTCTGAGAATTGCAGTCATGTAGGACCCTGCAATATATATCCATGGAGGATTCTGAGACTTGTAGACGTGGAGGATTCTGGGAATTGTACTCCTGTACTATCCTGGGTTTTGTAGTCCTGGAGGATTCTGATATTTCAGGCCTTGAAAGATTATGAGATTTGTAGACCGGTCAGATTCTAGACTTTGTAGTCCTAGAGGATTCTGGGATTTGTAGACTTGGAGGATTCTGGGAATTGTAGCACAGTAGTATTTTGGGAAATGTAGCCGAGGAGGATTATAAAATTTGTTTCCAAAGGGATTCTGGGATTTGTACTCACACAGGATTCTGGAAATTTTGTCTTCATTGATTCTGCGATTTGTAGTCCTGGAGGATCCTTGAATTTGAAGTACTGGAGGATTCTGGGATTCCTAGCCTTATCAGATAGTTGGAATTGTTGCCCAGTAGAATTATGGGAATTGTACTCCTGGAAAAATCTGGGATATGTAACCCTGGAGGATTCTGGGATTTTTAGCCCTGGAAAAATCTGGGATTTGTCAAACTGGAAGATCATAGGATTTGTAGCCCAGGAAAATTCAGGGATTTGAACCTGTGGTGGATCATGGGATTTGCAGTTTTGAAGATTCTGGGTTTTGTAATCCTGGAAAAATCTGGGATTTGTAGTCCTGAGGAGTCTAGGATTTGAATACGTGGAGGATTATGGGATTTGTAGTACTGGATGATCCTGGGGTTTGTAGCCCTAAATAATTATGGTATTCGTAGTTCTGAAGGATCCTGGAATGTTGCCATATGCCTGTTGGGATTTGTTCTCATTGAGGATTGTGGGATTTGTAGTATTGGAAGATTCTGAGATTTGAAGCCCTGGAGGATTTTTAGTTCTTGAGGTTTCTGGTAATTGCAGCCCTTGAGGATTATGGGAATTGTAGTCCATAAGGAGTCTAGGATGTCCCTAAAGGATCCTGGGATTTGTAGTTCTGGAAAATTCTGGGATTTGTATCCCTGGATGAATCTGGGATATGTTGCAATGGAGGATTATGGGATATTTAGCCATGGGAAATTTTGGGAATTGTAGTCCTGGAGGATTCTGGTATTTACCATAATGTCTCTAATAGACACCCTCACACTTTACCATAATTATTTTATTAGACCTCCTCTTAACTTACAGATATCTTCATTAGTGGCAATTTCTCTTTACTGTAATGTCTCTAATAAATGCCATCCCAACATACAGTAATTGTCTCATAGATGCCACGGCACTTTACCATAATGTCTGTAATAGATGTCCTCGCAATTTCCCATAATGTTTTTAATATGCATCTTTGCACTTTACCGTAATGTCTGTAGTAAAGGCCCTCAAAATTTACCATAATGTTGTTAATAGACACCTTAGCAATTTACTGTAAGGTCTCCAATAGACGAACAGTCAAGTTAACGTAATTTTAGTAGTAGACGCCCATTTAATTTTCCTTATTGCCTCTAATAGAAACACTTGGACTTTACCATAATGCTTCGAATAGGGCCCTGGGTTTTTATTATAACATATCTAATAGATGCCATTGCACTTTACCATAATGTCTTTAATAGACACCCTCTTTTTTACCATAATGTCTCTAATAGATGCCCTCAGAATTTACCCTAATTTCTTTAATATACATTCTCATACTTTAATGTAATTTGTTTATAGATGCATATGCATTTTACCATAATGTGTCTAATAAATGCCCTTGCACTTTAAAGTAATGTCTCTAGTAGACACATCTACAAGTCCCAGAACCAAAAAAATTACAAATCCCAGAATTCTCCAGTACTAAAAATCCTACAATCCTCCAGGCCTACATATCCCAGGAACCTTCAGAACTACAATTCACAGAATACTTCTGGCCTACAAACCTCAGAATCTACCAGGACTAAAACTACCAGAAGCAAAAGGGCACAGAATTTTGCAGAACTATAAATCTCAGAATCCTCCTTGGGTTCTAATCCCAAAATCCTCACAGGCTACAAATTCCAGAGTTCTACAGGGCAACAATTACCAGTATTATCCAAGACTACAAATCCTAGGATCTTCCAGGACTACAATTCCCAGGATCCTGCAGACCTACAATCCCACAATCCTCCAGGGTTCAAATCCAGGGATCCTACAGGCCTAGAAAGCCCTGAATATTCCAGGACTACAAATCACAGAATCCTTCAGGGCAACAATTACCAGTATTACCCAGGACTAAAAATCTTAGAACCTTCTAGTTCTACAAATCACAGAATCATCCAGGGCTACAATTTCTAGAATCCTTCATGACTGCAAGTCCCAGGATCCTCCAGGGGTTCAAATCCCAGAATACCCCAGGACTAAAAATTTCACAGTCCTTTATGGCAACAAATCTTATGATCATGCAGGACTACAATTCCCAGAAACCTCCAGAACTTAATACTGCAGATACTTCCAGGGCTACAAATCCCATAATCCTTCAGGGCAACACATTCTAGAATCCTCCAGTACTTCAATTCCCACAATCCTCCAGGACTACAGTTCCAACAACCTTCCATGGCTACAAATCCCTACTCCTGCATGGGTACAAAACCCAGAATTCTCATCAGGGACAAATCCCAGGATCCTCCAGGACTACGTACTCTAAAATCCTCCAGTTCTACATGTCCCAGGATCCTCCCAGACTACAATTCTCAGAATAATTCTGGGTTACAAATCTCAGAATCTTCCAAGACTAAAAATTCCAGAATCTTACAAAGCAGCAAATTCCAGAATCCTCAATGTCTGCAAATTCCAGAATCCTCCAGGACTCCAAATGCCACAATCCTCTGGGGCTACAATTCTCAGAATCCTCAAGGACTACAAATTCTAGAATCACTCAGGGCTACAAATCCCATAATCTTCCAAGTATCATCCAGTAGTCCAAAATCCACTATGTAGCTCAGGAGAATTGTGGGAATTTTTGTCCTGGAGGATTCTGGGATATGTAGCCCTGGAAGATTTTGGGATTTTTAGCCTGGAAGGATTCTGAGATGTGTACTTCTGGAGAATTCTGGGTATTTTTGTCCTGCAGGATTGTGGGTATTGTAGTCCTGATACATCTTCAGATATGTGGCCTTGGAGAATTTGGGTATTTGTAGCTCTGCACGACTTGGGAATTTGTAGTCCTGGAGAATTCTGGGATTGTTAGCTTTGGAGGAATCTGTGAATTGTAGTCCTGGAGCATCCTGGGATTTATAGTCCTGGAGGATTGTGGGATTTGCAATCCTGGAAGATTCTGGAATTTTTAGTTCTGGAGGTTTCTGGAATTTGTAGACCTCAAGGAATCTGGGATATTTAGCACTGATAGATCATAGAATATATATTCCTGGAGAAATGTGAGATTTGAAGTCCTGGAAAATTCAGGGATTCATAGCACTGCAGTGTTGTGGGAATTGTGGTCCTGAAGGATTCTGGGATTCATAGTCATGAAGGATCATGGATCTGTCACCGTTTGGGTGCTGGGATTTCTACCCTTGTATGATTCTGGGATTTGTAGTTGTGGAAGATTATGTGATTTGTAGCTCTGGAAGATTCTGGGAATTGTAGTTCTGCACTATCCTGGCTTTTGTAGTCCTGGAGGATTCTTATATTTCAGTCCTTGAAAAATTATGGGATTTGTAGTCCTGGAACATTTTGGGAAGTGTAGCCCTGGAGGATTCTGGGCTTTGTAGAATAAAATAATTCAGGGAATTGTAGTCGTGGAAAATTATTGGATTTGATTCTGGGATTTGTACATATGCAGAATTTGGGGAATGTTAGTCCTGCAGAAACCTGGGATTTGCAGGCCTGGAAGATTTTGGGATTTGCAGTCCTGGATGATTCTGTGATATGTACTCCTGGAAAATTCTATGATTTGTAGCCACTTTGCTTCTCAAATTTGTAGACCTGGAAAATTGTGGGATTTTGAGCTTGGAAGTTTTCTGGGAATTGTAGTTTAGGAAAATCCTGAGATATGTACCCGTGGAGGATTGTAGGATTTGTAGTTCTGGAGAATTCTGGGATGTGTAGTGCAGTAGAATTATCAGAGTTGTAGTCCTTGAGTATTATGGAATTTGTTTACAAAGAGGATTCTGTGATTTGTACTCTTGTAGGATTCTGATAAATTGTGAGGGTATCTATTAGAGATATTATGGTAAAATACAGGGGTGTCTATTAAGATGCAAGGTACTTCTCGGTCAAATGGTCACAAGAGGATCATGGGAGGGACATCATTTGGGCTGGGAAACCCCATACTACATAAACTCTATTGGGGACACATGTTTGATGTATGGGATGCATGTTCACAGGACGTTTATTAGAGACATTATGGTAAAGTGCAAGGGCATCTATAAGACATTTCAGTAAATTGCACAGGCATCTATTAAAGACATTAGGGTAAAATGCAGGGGAGTCTAATGGACACATTACAGTAAATTGTGAGCACATATATTAAAGATATTATTGTAAAAAGCAGTGGGCTTCTATTAGACACATTACGGTAAATTGAGATTGCTTCTATTATAGACATTAAGGTAAATTGTGAGCTCATCTATTAGAAACATTATGACATAAAGCGAGAGCATCTATTAGGAACATTACAGTAAGGTTTGAGGGCAACTATTATAAACATTATGGTAAAGTGTGAGTGTGTCTATTAGGGACCTTATGGTAAAGTGTAAGGACATCTATTAGAGACATTAGAGTAAAGTGCAAGGGCTTCTATTAGAGACATTATGGTAAAGTGTTAGGACATATATTACAGACATTATGGTAATTTGTGTGGGCATACATTAGAAGCATAACGGTAAAGTGCAAAGGCATGTATTAGAGACATTATGGTAAATTGTGAGAGTGTGTATTAGAGATACTACAGTAGTTTTGCGAGAATGCCCATTAGAGACATTATGGTAAATTGTGAGGACATCTATAACAGACATTACAGCAAACTGCAAGGGCATCTATTAAAGGCATTATAGTAAATCCCATAATTCTTAAGGGCTACAAATGCAAGAATCCTTCAGGACTACAAATCCTAGGCTTTTCCAGGACTACAAATCCCACAATCCTCCATGGGAACAAATCCTAGCAGGCAAATGGTGGCATTCCAGGGTCTTTCTTCACACCAACACCATAATCCTCCAGGTCTAAAAATCCCACAATCCTCCAAGGATAAATATCCCAGAAGCCTCCAGTGGTACAAAATTGAGAATCCTACAGAACTACAAATTCCACAATCCTCTAGGGCTACATGTCCTAGGATCCTCCAGGACTACAATTCCCAGAATTCTACTGGGATACAATTCCAAGTATCCTACAAGGCTAAAAATCCCACAATCCTCCAGGACTTCAAATCACAGGATCCTCCCTGGCTATAATTTCCAGTATCCTACATGACTACAATTCCCAGATTCTTCCAAGACTACAAATCCCAGAATCCTACAGGCCTAAAAAGCCCTGAATCTTCCAGGACTACAAATCCCAGAATTAGAATTCTCCTGGGATACAAATCCCAGAATCCTCAAGGACTACAAATCTAAGAATCACTCAGGGCTTCACATCCCATAATCTTACATGTCTTTCCAGTCCCAGAATCCTCTAGTAGTACAAAATCCACTCTGTAGCTCAGGAGAATTATGGGAATTTTAGTTCTGGAGGATCCTGGGATATGTAGCCCTGGAGTATTCTGGGATTTTTAGCCTACAAGGATATTGAGATGTGTAACTCTGGAGGATTCTGGGTGTTTTAGTCCTGGAGGATTCTGGGTATTGTAATTCTGATGCATTATGGGATACGTAGTCCAGAGAATTATGGGATATGTAGCCCTGCAGAATCCTGGAATTTGTTGCCCTTGAGGATTATGGAATTCGTATCCCTAGAGGATTCTGGGATTTGTAGCCCTGGAGGACTCTGGGATATGTCATCCTAGAGTATTGTGGGATTTGTAGTCATAGAAGATTCTGGGAATTTTAATCCTGGAAGGTCTTGGGATTTGTTGTTGTGGATGATACTGGAAATGTAGCCCTGGAGGATTCTGGGAAATGTAGTCCTCAAAGATTCTGGGATCTGTAGCCTTGGAGGTTTCTGGGATTAGAACCTGTGGAGGATTATGGAATTTGTAGTCCTGGAGGATACTGGGATTTATAGTTCTGCAAATTTCTGTGATTTGTTGTCATTTTGCCTCTGGTATTTGTTGTCCTGGAAGATTCTGAGGTTCATAACCTAGAAGTATTCTGGGAATTGTTGTTCAGAAGAATCCTGGGATATGTAGGCCTGGAGGATTCTGGGATTTGTAGCCCTGGAGGATTCTGGGATTTGTAGTTTTGTAGGATTCTGTGATTTGAACCCATGGCAATTATGTAATTTGTATTACTGGAGGATTCTTGGATTTGTATTCCTGGAGAATTCTGGGATCTGTAGCAGAGTAGATTTCTGGGAATTGTAGTCCTGGAGGATTATTGGATTTTTTCCAAACAGGATGCTGTGATTTGTACCTGTTTAATAGTAAGGTAATTTTAGTCCTGGAGGATTCTGGGATTCCTAGCCCTGGAGTATTTGATATTTGCAGTCTTGGAATACTCTGGGATTATAAGTTTAGGAGGTTTCTGGGAACAGAAGTCCTGGAGAATTCTGGGATTTGTAGCCCTGGAGGATTCTGGGATTTGAAGTCCAGGAAAATTCTGGGATTTTTAGCCTTGTAGGATAGTTGTTATTGTAGCCCTGGGGGATTCTGGGAATATTAGTCCTGGTGGAACCTAGAATATGTTCCTGGAGGTTTGTGGGTATTGTAGTCCTGGAGGATGATAGATTTTTTAAAACTCGGGGATTCTGGGATATTTAGCCTTGGAGGATTCTGAGATTTTCATCCCTGCAAAATTCTGGGATATGCAGCCCTGGAGGATTCCTGGTATTGTAGCCCAGGAGAAATCTGGGAATTGTAATCCTAGAGGATCCTAGGATATGCAGCCCTGAAGGACCCTGGGATTTGATGTTCTGAAAAAAATCTGTGATTTGTTGCCATTTTTTGCTTCTCCAATTTGTAGTCCTTAATTCCTGGGATTTGTAGCTCTGGAGGATTATGGTATTTGTGGTCATGAAGGATCCTGGGATGTTGACATTTTCCTGCTGGGATTTGAACCCTGGCAATTTTTGGAATTTATACCTTTGTAGGATTGTGGGAATTGTAGCCCAGGAGAATTCTGGGAATTGTAGTCTTGGAGGAATCTGAATTTTGTACCACTGGGGGATTCTGGGATATTTAGCCCTGGAGAAGTTTGAGATTTTTAGTTATGGAGGATTCTGGGAATTGTAGAATTGGAGGATTCTGGGATTTATGTTCTTTACTGAAATGTCTCTCAAAGACACCCACGCAATTTACTGTAATGTCTCTAACAGATGCCCTTTCAATTTACCATAATGTCTCCAATAGACACCCTCGCAAATTATCAAAATGTCTCTAATAGATGCACTTGCAAATTATCATAATGTCTTTATAGATGCCCTTGCAATTTACCATAATGTCTCTAATAAAGGCCCTCAAACTTTATTGCAATGTTCTTAATAGACACCCTCGCCAATTACCATGATATCTCTTATAGACTTATAGACGAGATCGCACTTTACCCTAATGTCTCCAATAGACGTCCTCATAAGTTACAATAATGTTTCTAATGGATGCACTCACAAATAACTATAATGTCTCTAACAGAACACCCTTGAAACTTACTGTTATATCTCTTAAATTTGGCATCACACATTACCATAATGCATCTAATAGACATCTTTGTGAATTACCATAATGTCTCTAATACACTCTCCTGCAAATTACCGTTATTTCTCTAATAGACATATTCACACCTTAGCATAATATCTCAAATATATTTCCTTGCACTTTACTGTAATTTCTCTAATAGACACCCTGGCACTTTAATGTAATTTTACTAATAGGTGTCCTTTTAATTTACCGTAATGTCTCTAATAGAAATGCTCACACTTTCCCGTAATGTCTCCAATAGATGCTCTCACACTTTTCCATAATGTCTCTAGTAGATGCCCTTGCAACTTACCGTAATGTCTGTAATAGATGCACCCTCAACATTTTGACAGATGTGGTTTCTGTCTCAGCATTTTGACAGATGTGGTCTTCCCCTGAACATTAAGACAGATGTGTCTTCCCTACATCATTCTGACAGATGTTCTAACCCTCACAGCTCTAGAACAGATGTTGTCTTCCTCTCATCATTTGGACAGAGGTGGTCTTCCCAACACCATTAAGACATAATCACCCCTCACATCAATTGCTCATAAATCAATTTCTGGTTTTTTTAGTAGCCTTTTAGTAACTAAATGCTATTTCATTCATTGCCTGTGCTATTAATGGTACACAATGGTATTTAATCAGGTATTAGATGTACTTACACTTTACCTTAATGTGTGTAATAGATGCACTTACCATTTACCATAACGTTTCTAATATTTGCCCTGGTTCTTTACCATAATGTCTGCAATACATGCCTTCGAACTTTAAGGTGATGTCTGTAATTCACTTTCTAATAATTCAAATGCTTCTGTTTCATACTTTTAGGTTCAGATTGTCAGTTAAAATATTTGTTTCAGTGTATGCATTCAAATGTCATATATAATTCACTTTCGAGTTAGTTATTTAGTGTTGGTTAGTGTGTTAGAGTTAGTGGTTTATGGCTGGTTAGTATGTTAGGATTGGTTTGTGTGTTATGGTTGGTTAGTTGGTGAAGATTGGTTAGTACATTAGGGTTAGTAGGTTAGGGTAGGTTAGTGGGTTAAGGTAAGTTAGGGTTGGTTAGTATGTCAGGTTATGTCAGGGACCAAGACCCTGGCTTGAGCCTCTAGGCCTCTAGCTAAAGGCTCTTGTTGGGAACTGACTGAGAAACCAACCACCGAGCCAGCACAATGGTCTCCCAAATAGAATAGACATTCTCCCAAGTAAAATAGATGTTCTCCCAGGTAGAATAGATGTTTTACCCAAACTAAAGGAGATGTTCTGGTTTGCTTCACAGTAACAGAGAAGTAACTCTAAAGAATAGAATAACAGGAACATTCTGTGGCTAGGTTACATAGCAGTCCTCCCTTAAAGGTAGCTCTAAAGAATAGAATATCAAGAATATTCTATGGCTAGGTTACCTAGCAACTCTCCCCTGAAGCAAGACCAGTCACCCTTTCACCCTGCCAATATCCTGCTTCCCTGGCCAGCTTCCTGCAGGTGTTTGAAGATTGCCCCCTCCCCATATTCTACTATATAAGCATGTTTAGAATCGTAATAAAACTGCAGCTCGATCAGAATCCCGTTTGACCTGCTGCCTTCCTTTGCGTCTCCCTTCCCTTCATTCTCTCTCATAGGTGGTCTCCTGTGTTGACACCCCGCGGGTTGGGTCAAGGTTAGTGTGTTTGTGTTACTATGTTAGGGTTGGTTAGTTAGTTAGGAATGGTTAGGGTGTTAAGTTTAGTGAATTATGGTGGGTTAGTGATTTCTGTTGCGTTAATTGGTTAGGGTTTGTTAGTGGGTTTGGATTAATGTGTTAAGGCTTGTTAGTGAATTACAGTTGGTCAGATGGTTAGCATTGGGTAGGGGTTTTGGTTTAGTTAGTTAGGGTTGGTTAGTTGGTTACAGTTGGTTATTGGCTTAGAGTTATTTGGTTAGCATTTGTTTGTGGGTTAGGTTTAGAGTTATGGTTGGTTAGTAGGTTTGTGTTGGTTAGCTGGTTAGAGTTTGTGTGTTAGGGTTGGTTTGTTGTTTAGTGTTGGTTAGTTGGTTAGAGTGGATTAGGGGGTCTAAGGTTGGTTAGTTGGTTGGGATTGGATACTTGGTTATTGTTTGTTAGTGTTAGTATTTTTAGCCCTCCAGGATTCTTGGATTTGTAGTCCTGGAGGATCCTAGGATATATAGCCCTGGAGGATTGTGGGATTTGTAGTTCTGTAGGATTCTTGATTTTGTACCACTGGAGGATTCTGGGATATTTAGCCCTGGAGGATTGTGGGATTTTTAGAGTTGGAGGATCCTTTGATTTCCAGACCTGAAGATTTCTGCAAACTGGAGTCCTGGAGGATCCTGGGTTATGCAGCCCTGGTGGATTATGGGATTCATAGTCATAAATGTTCATGGTATTTAAAGCCCTGCAGCATTGTTGAAATTGTAGACCAGGAAAATTCTGGAAATTGTAGTCCTGGAGAATGATAGGCTTTGTAGCCCTGGAGGATTCTGGGGTCTAAACAAGTGGAGGATTATGGAATTTGTAGTCCTGGAGGATTCTGGGATTTGCAGTCCAGGAGGATTCTGAATTTTGTACTACTGGAGGATTCTGGGACAATTAGCCCTAGAGAATTGTGGGATTTTTAGGCCTGGAGGATGATTTGATTTGTAGCCCTGGAGGAGTAAGGGATTTGAACCCTTGGAGGATTCTGGGAATTTTTGTCCTCTAGGATTCTGTAAATTTTAGACCAGGAGAATTCTGTGACTTGTATTCCAGGATGATTCTGGAAATTATTGTCCTGGAGGATCTTTGAACTGGTAGTCCTGGAAGCTTCTGAGATATTTAGCCCTGGAGGATTGTGGGATTTTTAGTCCTGGAGGATTATGGTGTTCATGGTCATGAAGTACCCTGGAATACTGCCATTGTACCCTGGAGGATTGTGGGATTTGTAGCTGTGCAGGATTCTGGAAATTGTGGTCTTGGAAAATCTTGGGATTTGTACTCCTGGATAATACTGGTAATTTTTGCCTGGAGGATTCTGGGATTTGTAGTCCTGGAGGAATCTTGGTTTTGTACCACTGGAGGATTCTGGCATTGGTAGTACTGCAGGATTATAAGATTTGTAGACCTGGAAGATCATAGGATTTGTAGTCTTGGAGGATTATGGAATTTGAACCCTTGAAGGATTATAGGATAGATATCCCTGGGAGGATTGTGGAATTTGTAGTCTTAAAGCATTTTGGGATTTGTAGCCCTGGAAAATTCTGTGATTTGCAGCCATTTTGCTTCTGGGATTTGTACTCCTGGAAGATTTTGGGATTTGTATCCCAATAGAAATCTGGGAATTGTAGTTTAAAAAAATACTGGGTAATGTAGCCCTAGAAAAAATGCTGGATTTGTTGTCCCGAAGGATTATGAGATTTCCCTGAAGAGGATTCTGGGATTTGAACCTGCACAGGAGTCTAGGAATTTTATTCCTGAAGAATTCTGGTATGTGTACCACTGGTGGATACTGGGATATGTATTCCTGGAGGATTATGGGATTTGAATCCTTGGAGGATTCTGATTGTAGCCTTTGAAAATTCTGGGATTTGTAGTCCTGGAATATCATAGGATTTGTAGACATGGAGTAATCTGTGATTTGAACAAATGGAGGATTATGGGATTTGTAGCCCTGGAGGATTCTGCAGTATTTAGTTCTGAAGGTTTCTGGGAATTGTAGTCCTGGAACATTCTGGGATTCGAACCCCTGGAGGTTTCTGGGACTTGCAGTCCTGAAGGATTCTGAAAATTTTGGCTCTGGATGATTCTGTGATTTGTAACCCTGGATGATTATGGTAATCAAAGTCCCAGAATCCTCCAACTAAAAACCCAAAACAATACTGAGCTACAACTCCAAGTATCCTTCATAGCTGCAAATTTCAGAATTCTCCAGAACTACAATATATATCACAGGATTACCAGGACTACAATTTCCAAAATCCTTCAGTGCTACCTACATCAGAATTCTCCAGGCTTAAAAATACCAGAAGCAAAATGACAAAACAAAACAGAATTTTTTAGGACTGCAAATCCTAGAATCCTCCAGGACTACAAATCCCAAGATCTTCCAGAACTAAAATTCCCATAATACTCCTGAGCTACAGAGTGGATTTTGTACTACTGGAGGATTCTGGGATTGGTAGGCTTGGAAGATTATGGGATGTGTAGCCCTGAGTGATTCTTGGATTTGTAGTCCTTCAGGATTCTGGGATTTGTAGTCCTGGAGGTTTCTATGGTTTTTTAGCCCTAGAGGATTGTTGGGATTGTTGTCCAGAAGAACTCTGGGAAATGTAGTCCAGGAGATTCCTAGGATATGTAGCCCTGGAGATTGCTGGGATTTGTACTCCTGAAGGATCATGGGATTTGTATCTGAAGAGGATTTTGGGATTTGTACCTAACCAGGAGTCTTGGAATTTAAGTCTTGCAGGATTCTGGGATTCTTAACCCTGGATGATTCTGTTAATTGTAGTCTTGGAGGATTCTGGGATTTGTAGTCCTGAACTAACCTGGGTTTCATAGTCCTGAAGGATTTTGATATTTCAGGCCTTGAAATATTGTGGGATTTGTAGCCCTGGAAGATTTTAGAATTCATAATCCTGGAGGATTCTGGAAGTTGTAGTGCAGTAGAATTATGGGATTAGTAGTTCTGGAGGATTCTGGGGTTTTTAGCCTTGTAGGAAAGTTGGAGTTGTATCCCAGTAGAATTCTGGGAAGTGTAGTCCTGGAGGATCCTATTATATGTAGCTTTAGATGATTGTGGGATTTGTAGTTCTGTAGGATTCTCGATTTTGTACCACTGGAGGCTTCTGGGATATTTACCCCTGGAGGATTGTGGTATTTGTAGTCCTTTATGTTTGTGGGATTTTTAGTCCTGGAGGATTATGGTATTTGTGGTCATGAAGGATCCTGGAATGCTACCATTTTCCTGCTGGGATTTGTTCCCCTGGAGGATTGTGGGATTTGTAGTCCTGGAACATCCTAGGATTTGTAGTACTCGAGGATTCTGGGATTTTTTGCCCTGAAGGATTCTGGGATTTACCACAATGCCTCTAATAGACACCCTGGCACTTTACTATAATGCCTCTAATGGACATTCTCACAAAATTACTGTAATATCTCTAATACTTGCTTTCACATATTGTCTGTAATAGATGCATTTGCACTTTACTGTAATGTCTCCAATTTACACCCTGGCACTTTCCCATAAAATCTCTAATAGAAGCCCTTGCACTTTACTGTAAGGTCTGTAATAGACAAACTCACACTTTCCCATAGTGTCTCTAATAGACACCCTCGCACTTTACTGAAATGTGTAAGACATGCCATCACAAATGACTGTGATGTTTCTAATAGATGACATTGTACTTTACTGTAATTTCTTTTATAGATGTCCACACACCTTATGTAATGTCCCTAATAGACACACTCACAAATAACCATAATGTAACTAATAAACATGCTGGAAACTTACCATAAGATCTCTAATAGATGCCCTCACAGTTTACTGTAATGTTTATAATAGTTGCCCTCATAACTTACTGTAATGTTTCTAATAGAAGCAATCTCAATTTACTGTAATGTGTCTAATATAAGGCCTCCGCACTATACCATAACGTCTCTAATAGACGTGATCACAATTTGTCATAATGTCTCTAATAGATGCCCTTGCATTTTACCATAATGTCTTTAATAGATGCCCATGAAACTTACCAAAGTGTCTCTTATAGATGCCCTCACACTTTACCACAATGTTTCTAATAAATGTCCTGTGAACACGAATCCTGTACATCAAACACGTGTCACCAATAGAGACTGCCCGGTATGGAGTTTCCCAGCCCAAATGATGCCCCTTCCATGATCCTCCCATGACCCCATGACCCAGAAGTACCTTGCATCTCTAATAGATGCCCCTTCATTTTACTGTAATATCTCTAATAGATGCCCTCTCAATATATCAGAACCCTGAAAGAGTGAAAATCCCAGAATCCTCTACATAAACAAATCCCATAATACTCAATGACTACAACTCTGAGAATCCTACTGCAGTACACATCCCACAATTCTCCAAGCCTACAAATTCTATAATTCTCCTATGTTACATATCCCAGGATCCTCCCAAACTACAATTCCCAGAATACTTCTATGCTAAAAATCTTAGAATTTTCCAAGGGTACAAATTTGGTAAGCAAAATGGCAACAAATCCCAATATTTTCCAAGACTACAAATCACAGAATCCTCCAGGACTACAAATTTCAAAATCTTCCAGTGCTGCAAATCCCAGTATTCTCCAGGACTAACATTTCTAAAATTCTGAATGGGTACAAATCCTAGAATCCTTTTCAAAAACAAACCCCATAATCATCCAGGACTACAATTCCCTGAATTATTTTGTTCTACAAATCCCAGAATCCTCCAGGGTTTCAAACCTTAAAATGTTCCAGGACTACAAATCCCATAATCTTTCAAGGCCTGAAATATAACAATCCTCCAGGACTACAAACAGCAGGATAATGCAGAACTACAATTCCAAGAATCCTCCAGAGCTACAAATCATAGAATTTTCCACAACTACAAACCCCAAAATAATATACGGTATGTATGATTCTACACCATTTGGGTAGAAATCCCATCACTCAAATGGCGACAGATACATGATCCTTCATGACTATGAATTGCAGAAACCTGCGGAACTACAATTCACATAATGCTGCAGTACTACAAATCCCAGAATTTTCCAGAACTACATATCCCACATTTCTCAAGGACTACATATCCTATGATCTTCCAGAGCTAAATATCCCAGAATCCTTGAGGGCTACAAATTCCAGAAATCTCCAGAACTAAAAATCCCAGAATCTTCCAAGACTACAAATCCCACTAAATATCCCATAATCTTCCAGGGCTTCATATTCCAGAATCCCCCAGGGCTACATATCCTAAGTTCCTCAAGGACTACAATTCCCAGAATTTTACAGTGCTATAAATCCCAGAATATTGCAGGTATACAACTCCCAGAAGTAAATTGGCAACAAATCACAAAATTTTCCAAAACTACAAATCCCAGAATCCTCCAGTACTACAAATCTGAAAATCCTCCAGCTCTAAAAATTCCTGGATGCTCCATAACTCTAAAGCCCAGAATTCTTAATTGTTACAAATGCCAAAATCCTCCAGAGCTACAAATCCTAGGATAATACAGGACTAAACATCCCATAATCCTCCAGGGATAAATATCCCAGAATCCTCCAGTGGTACAAAATCCAGAATCTTCCAGAGCTATGAGTCCCAGAATACTCCAGGATCAAAAATCCCAAGATCCTCCAGGAATATAAATCCTATAATATTTCAGGGCATGAAATCCCAGTATCCACCAGGACTATGATTCCCACAATCCTCCAGGACTACAAATCTCATAATCTTTCAAAGCCTGAAATCCCAGAATCCTTCAGGACTGTGAAACCCAGGATAGTGCAGAATTGCAATTCCCAGAACCCTCCAAGTCTACAAATCAAAGGATCTTCCAAATGTAAAAATCCCACAATCCTACAGTGCTAAATGTTCCAGATTCCTGCACTACTACAAATCCCACAATCCTTCATCACTACATATCCCAGGATCCTCCAGGACTACAAATTCCAGAATTCTACTGTGCTACAAATTCCAGAAACATCAAGACTATAAATCCCAAGAGCAAAATGGCAACAAATCACAGAATTCTCCAAAAGTACAGATTCCAGAATCCTCCAGGACTACAAATTCCAGAATACTGCAGGTCTACAAATCCAATAATTCTCCAGTACTACAAATCCCATTATATTCCCGGGGTTCAATTCCCAGATCCTTCAGGGCTACAAATTCTAGGATTTTCCAGAACTACAGTGCCCAGAATTCTTCTGGGCTGCAATTCCAACTATCCTCCATGGCTAAAAATTAAAGAATCTTCAAGTACTACAAATCTCAGAATCTTCCAGGGTTACAAATTCCAGAATCCTCCAGGACTACAAATCCAAGTGTCCTCTAGGACTAAAATTCCCAGAATACTACATGGCTACAAATCCCATAATCCTTTGAAACTACAAATCCAGGAGTTTTCCAGGGCTACAAATTCCATGATAATCTTTGACTACAAATCCCCAAATCCTCCAGGACTAAGGATTCTCAGAATCCTCCAAGAATACAAATCCCAGAATACTCTAGTTTTACAAATCTCAGAACTTTTCAGGGGTACAAATTGCAGAATCTTCTGAAGACTACAAATCCCATGATCCTCCAGAACTACCATTTACAGAATCCTCAAGGGCTAAGGATCCAAGAATTCTCCAGAACTAAAATTCTCAGACTCCTGCACTGGTACAAATCCCAGAATTCTCTTCTGAAACAAATCCCATAATCCTCAATTCTACAATTCCCAGAATTCTTTTGCACTAAAAACCACAGATTTCTCCAGTGCTACAAATTCCAAAATCTATCTGGGCTACAATTCCAAGAATCCTCCAGGACTGAAAATACCAGAATCCTGAAGGACTACCAATTCCACAGTTGTTTAGGATTACAAATCCGATAATCTTTCAGTGCCTGAAATCACAGAATCCTCCAGGACTATGATTGCCAGAAGTCTCCAGTGCTAAAAATCCCACAATCCTCCAGGTCTACATATCTCAAAATCCTCCTGGACTACAATTCCCAAAATACTTTAGGACTACATATCCCAGAATCCTTAAGGAATACAAATGCAGGAATCCTCCATGGTGACAAATTCCATGATTCTCCAGAACTCCAAATCCCAGAATACTCTAGGACTACAAATCACAGAATACTCCAGTTATACAAATCTCATAATACTATAGGACAACAAATCCCAGAATTGTTCATGGCTATAAATCCCAGAATCCTCCAGGGCTAAAAATCCCATAATCTTTCAGGGCATAAAATCCAAGAATCCACCAGGACTATGATTTTTCAGAATCCTCCAGTGCTACAATTCCCAAAATTCTCCAGGACTACAAATCCCATTATCTTTCAAGGCCTGAAATCCCAGAATACTCTAGGACTACAAAACCCAGGATAATGCAGGACTACAATTCCCAAAAAACTCCAGGTCTGCAAATTAAAGGATCCTCCAACCCTAAAAGTCCCACAATCCTCCAGTGCTACATGTCCCAGAATCATCCAGTACTACAAATCCCATAATACTCCAGAGTTTCAAATCCCAGAATCTTCCAGGACTAAAAACCCAGTACCTTCCAGGCCTACCAATCCCAGCATACTCCAAAACCACAAATCCCATAATACTCAACAGGTTCAAATCCCAGAATCCTGCAGGGCTAAGAAACCTATGATCTTACAGGACTATTAATCCCACATTTTTCAAGGGCTACAAATCCCAGAATCCTCCACATCTATAAATCTTATGATCCTCCAAAACTAGAATTCCCAGAATTACATTGGGCTACAATTCTAAGAATCCTCCATGGCTACAAATCACACAGTCCTCCAGGCCTAAAAATCTCCTAATCCTCAAGGACTACAAATCCCAGAATCCTCCTAGAATACAAATCGAAGAATTTTTCAGGGCAAGAATTACCAGTATTATATAGGATACATAATACATATCCTATCACTAACAAAAAATAACCAAATGCTCAACCCTAACTCACTAACCATCCTTATCCCACTAACCAATTCTAATCAAATAAGCCTAACCCATTAAATGAACAAAAACTATCCTAACAAACTAACCAACCATAGACCCACTAACCAATTATAACCAACTAATCAACCCTAGCTCACTTTCTAGCCACAAACCACTCAGATGACAAGCAAGAGTGACTATTAGAGAAATTATGGTGAAGTGCAAGGGCATCTATTAAAATATTATGGTAAATTGTGAGGGCATCTATTAGAGACATTACGTTAAAATGGGAGGATGTTTATTAGAGACATTACGGTAAAGTGCAATGGCATCTATTAGTTATATTATGATAAAAAGCATAGAAGTCTATTAAAGACATTACAGGAAGTTGTGAGGGCATCTATTAGAGACATTAAAATAAATTGAGGGTGTTTACTAGAGACAGGTTTGTAAATTGCAAGGATGTCTCTTAGAGACATTATGTTAAATTATGAGCACATCTATTAGAGAGCTTATGATACAGTGTAAGGGTTTTTATTGGAGACATTACAATAAATTTTGAAGGTGCCAATTAGAGACATTACGGTAAGTTGTGAGGGCATCTATTACAGACATTACACTAAATTGTGAAGGCGTCCATTAGAAACATTATGTTAAATTGCAAAGCCATCTATTAGAGACATTATGGTAATTTGTAATTATGTCTATTAGAGATATTATGGTAACTTTTGAGGATGTGTATTAGAGACATTACAATAAATTTTGAGAGCATCTATTAGAGAATTCATGGTACAGTGGGAGAATGCATATGAAAGACATTACAGTAAATTGAGAGGGAGTTTATTAGAGACATTATGATAAGCATCAGGGCATCTATAAGAGATATTGCAGTAAATTAAGCACATCTATTAGAGACATTACAGTAAATTGCAATGGCACCTATTAGAGACATTACAGTAATTTGTGATTCTGCCTTTTAGAGACATTACGGTAAATTGCGATGGTGATTATTGGTGACATTAGGGTAAAGTGCAACGGGGTGTATTAAGAAGCCAGGACGTCTATGAGAGCCATTATGGTAAAGTTCGAGTGTTTCTATTAGAGGTATTACATTAATTAAAAGGACATCTGTTACTAAAAATACATTGATGTGCCAAGACCTTTATTAGAGACATTATGATATATTGCAAGCTTCCCTATTAGAGACATTCCTTCAATGCAGGGATGTCTATTAGAGATATTATGGTAAGTTGCGAGGGCAACTATTAGAGACATTACAGTAAATTGAGAGTGAGTCTATTAGATATATTATGATAAATAACGAGGGTGTCTTTTAGAGACATTACAAAAAAGTGTGAGTGTGTCTATTAAAGACATTACGGTAAAATGCAGGGGAGACTTTTAGAGACATAATGGTAAATTGTGAGGGTGTCTATTAGCGACATTACTATAAAGTGAAAGGGCATTTATTGGAGACATTACAGTAATTGAGAGGTAGTCTATTAGAGACATTATGGTAAATTGCAAGGGTGTCTCTTAAAGACATTATGATAAAGTGGAAGAGCTTCTGTTAGAGACATTATGGTAATTTGTGAGTGAGACTTTTAGAGATATTATGTTAAATAGCGAGTACATCTATTATAAATATGAAGGTAAATTCCAAAATGGACTCTTAGAGACATTCCTGTAAATTTCGAGTTTGTCTATTACAGGCATTTTGGTTAATTGCAAGGATGTTTATTAGAGACATTACGGTAATATGTGGACATCTATCATGAACATTATGTTAAATTGCAAGGGAGTCTATTAAAGACATTACAGTAAAATGTGAGTGTGGCTATCAGAAATAATATGGAAAAGTCTGAGGGTGTCTATTAGAGACATTATGGTAATGTGTGACTTTTAGAGATGTTATGTAAAATTGAGGCTGCCTATTAGAGACATTATGGTAAATTCCAAATGAGACTATTAGAGACATTGTGGTAAATTTCGAGTTCTTCTATAATAGACTTTATGATAAATTGCAAGGGCATCTATTAGAGATATTACAGTAAATTGGGAGGTTCTCTATTAGAGACATTACAGTAAAGTCCGAGTGCAACTATTAGAAACAATACAGAAACGTGTGAGTGCACCTATTAGGGACATTACTGTAATTTTGAGTGCTTGGATTAGAGACATTACAGTAAAGTGCGAGGGCATCTTTTAGAAACATTATGGTAAAGTGCAAGGGCATCTACTAAAGACATTACTATATATTACAATAAAAAGCCAGGGTGTCTACTAGAGGCATTATAGTAAATTAAAAGGGCATCTATTAGTAAAATTACATTAATGTGTCAGGGCATCTATTGGAGACATTCCAGTATAGTATGAGCTCATCTATTAGAGACATTATGGTAAAGTGTGAGCACGTCTATTAGAAACATTACAGTAAATTTTAAGGGCATCTATTAGACATATGATGATGAAAATGAGGGCGTCTATTAGAAACATCATGTTAAATTGGAAGTGTATTGGAGACAATACGGTAAATTGTGAGCCCATCTATTATAGACTTTACTGTAAAGTGGAAGGGCATTTATTAGAGACAATATGGTAAGAAGCGAGGGCGTCTATTGGAGACATTACGGTAAATTGTTAACACAATTTGTAGTCCAGGAGCATTCTTAGAATTGTCACCGTGAAGAATTTTGGGATTTTTTATCCCTGGAGGATTGTGGGTATTGTAGTCCAGGAGATTTCTGGATTTTGTACTACAGGAGGATTCTGGGATATTTAGCCCTGGATGATTCTGTGATTTTTATCCCTGCAAAATTCTGAGATGGGCAGCCCTGGAGGATTCCTGGAATTGTAGTTCTGGAGGATTCTGGGAATTGTAGTTCTGGGGGGTCCTGGGATTTGTAGTCCCGGATGATTGTGGGATTTTTAGTGCTGTGGATTGGTTAATTTTTAGCCCTGGAGGATTCTAGGATATGTAGTTCAGGAGGATTCTGGGATTTGTGGCCCTAGCCCTGGAGCATTCTGGGATTTGCAACCTTGGGGGATTCTGGGAATTGTAGTTCTGCACTCCCTTGGCTTTTGTGGTCCTGCAGGATTCTGATATTTCAGGCCTTGAAAGATCATGGGATTTGTAGTCCTGGAAGATTTTTAGGTTTTTTAGCCCTGGAGGATTCTGGGATTTGGGCGCAGTAGAATTCTGGGAAATGGAGTCCTGAAGTTTTATGAGATTTTTTTTCTGAAGAGGATTCTGGGATTCGTACCCGTGCAGGAGTCTGATAATTTTAGTCCTAGAGAATTCTGGGATTCTTACTCCTGGAGGATTCTGGGAATTGTAGTCCTGGAAAATCTTGGGATGTGTAGTCCTGGAATATTCTGGGATTTTTTGTTATGGAGGATTCTGGGATTTATGTACTTTTCCGTAATGTCTCTACCTTTATTGTAATGTTCTTAATAGACACCCTCGCAAATTACTATGATATCTCTTAAATATGCCATTGCACTTTACTGTTATGTCTCTAATAGATGCACATGTGAATTACTGTAATGTTTCTAAAAGACCCCTCACACTTTACTGTAAGGTCTCTAATAAACGCCCTTACAATTTAACATAATGTCTCTAATACACTCCCCCTGCAAATTACCATTATTTCTCTAATAGATGCATTTGCACCTTATCATAATATCTCAAATAGATGTCCTTGCACTTTACCGTAATGTCTTTAATAGATGCCCTGGCACTTTACTGGGATTTTTAGCCCTGAGGGAATCTGGGATTTACCGTAATGTCTCTAATATATGCCCTCACAAATTATTGTAATGTATCTAATAAATGCCTTCACAATTTACCATAATGTCATATATAGATGCACTTGGACTTTACCATAGAGACTCTAATAGATGCCCTTGCAATTTACCACAATGTCTCTAATTGATGTACTTGCAATTTACCATAAAGTCTCTAGTAGAAGAACTCGAAATTTACGGGAATGTCTCTAATAATCCCTTTTGGAATTTACCATAATGCCTATAATAAACTCCCTCACAAAATACTGTAATGTTTTTAATAGATGCCCTCGGACTTTACCATAGAGACTCTAATAGATGCCATCACATTTTACCATAATGTCTCTAATGGGCATCTTTGCATAATGTCCCTCATATATGTCCTTCCAATTTACTGGAATGTCTCTAATAGACACTTTTACAATTTAACGTAATGTCTGTAATAGACGCACTCACACTTTATTTTAATGATTCTAATAGCAGCCCTCACACTTTACTGTAATGATTCTAATAGACACCCTTGCATTTTACCTTAAGGATTCTAATAGACACCATCGTATTTTACTGTAATATCTCTAATAGACTCCCTCATAATTTACTGGAATGTCTCTTAGAGGCATATTGATACTTTACCATAATGTCTCTAATAGATGCCATCACACTTTACCATAATGTCTTTAATATACGTCCTCAAAATTTATGGTAATGTCTCTAATAGATGCCCATGCACTATACCATAATGTCTCTAATAGATACCCTCACACTTTACTGTAATGATTCTAATCGATGCACCCACAATTTATCATAATATCTCTAATAGTTGTCCTCGCAATTTAACACAATGTCTCTAATAGATGCACTCAAAATTACAGTAACGTCTCTAAGAGATGCCCTCACACTTTTCCATATTGTTTCTAATAGACGCATTTACACTACTGTAATTTCTCTAATAGATATCATCTCATTTTACCAGAATATCTCAAATAGATGTCATTGCTTTTTATCACAATATATCTAATGTCTCTAATAGTCCCTTTTGGAATTAACCATAATTTCTATAGTAGACACCCTCACAATTTCCCATAATGTCTCCAATAAACATCTTCTCAATTTACCGTAATATTTATAACAGACGTCCACACATTACCGTAATGTCTCCAATGCATATGCATGTTTTTTATCATAATATATCTAATAGAAGACCTTGTACTTTACTGTAATATCTGTAATGGAGGCATCACACTTTATCATAATGTCTCTAATTGACACACTCACAATTTACCATAATGTCTCTAATAGACAGCATGACACTTTACTGTAATGTCTTTAATAGATGCCCTCACACTTTACCATAATTGCTTTTATAGATGTACTTGCACTTTACCATAAAGAGAATAATAGACACCCTCACAATTTACTGTAATACCTCTAACACATGGTCCTGCAATTTACCATAATGTCTCTAAAGCACATGCTCACACTTTACCATAATTTCTCTAATAGATGCCCTCAAATATTACCATAATGTCTCCAAAACATGTCCTCACAGATTTTTATAATGTCTTTAATAGACGCCATCGGACTTTGCCATAATGTCCCTAAAGTTTGCCCATACACTTTACCATAATATCTCTAATAGACATTCTCACACTTTACCGTGTGTCTCAAATGGGCATCCTTGCAATTTACCTTAATGTCACTAATAGATGCCCTTCCACTTTACAGTAATGTCTCCAAAAGTGTTGCTTAAAATTTACCACAATATCTCTTATAGACGCCCTCACACTTTACCATAATGTCTATAACAAATGCATTCTCAATTTACTGTAATGTCTTTCATATACATCCTCCCACTGTACTTTAAAGTCTCTAATAGATGGCTTCGCAATTTTCCATAATGTCTTTAACAGACGTCCTTGCAGTTTAACACAATGTCTCTAATAGACGCCCTCACAATTTACCATAATGTCTCTAATAGATGTCCTCACTTTTTATCGTAAAATATCTAATATAAGCCCTTGAACTTTACCATAATTTCTTTAGTACACATGCTTACAATTTACTATAATGTCTTTAATAGATGCTCTCAAACTTTACTGTAATATCTCTAATAGATGCCCTCAGAAATTTTTGGAATGTCTATAATAGAAACAATTGCAATATACAGTAATGTCTTTAATAGTCACCTTTGCAATTTAACCTAATATTTTAATAGATGCCCTTGCAATTTACCGTAATATCTCTAATAGATGTCCTCACTTTTTATCTCAATATATCAAATAGATGCACTTGCACTTTAATGTAATTTCTCTAATAGACGTGCTTGCAATTTACCATAAGCTCTCTAATAGATGCCCTCGCAACTTAAGGTAATATCTATAATAGAAACAATTGCAATTTGCCATAATGTCTCTAATAAATGCCTTCACAATTTAATATAAGGTCACTAATAGATGCCCTCACAACTGACCATAATGTCTCTAATAGATGTGCTTGCAAGTTACAGTAATGTTTCTAACAGACATCCTCCCAATTTAATGTAATATTTCTAATGGGCGACCTAGCAATTTACCATGATATTTTAATAGACATCTTCACACTTTACCATAATGTCTTTAATAGACACCCTTGCTTGCTACCTTAGTGGTTTATGGCTGGTTAGTTATTTAGGATTTATTGGTTGGTTTTCATTGGTTTGTGGGTCAAAAGTTAGTTAGTTAGTTAGTTAGAATTGTTTTTGTTTGGTTAGTGGGTTAGGCTTATTTGATTACAGTTCGTTAGTGGTTTAGGGTGGGTTAGTGAGTTAGTAATGGGCAGTTGGTTATTTTTTGTTAGTGTTAGGATTTGTAGTCCTATATAATAGTGGTAATTGTTGCCCTTGAAAATTTTGGGATTTGTAGTCCTGGAGGAATCTGGGATTTTTAGTCCTAGAAGATGATATGATATCTAGACCTGGAAGATTCTTAGAATTGTAGCCCAGGATAATTCTGGGAAATGTAGTTTTGGAGGATCATAGAATTTGTAGATGCAGAAGATTATGGGATGTGAACCCATGGAGGATTTTTGGATTTGTTGTAATGGAAGATTCTGGGATTTGAAGCCCTTGAAAAATCTAGGATTAATAGTCCTGTAAGATCATAGGATATGTAGCCCTAGAGAATTCTGGGGTTTGAACCTGTTGAGTATTATGGGATTTGTAGTTTTGGAGGATCCTGGGATTGGTAGTCCTGGAGGGTACTGGGTTTTTAGTCCTGGAGGATTCTGGTATTTGAAACTCTGGAGTATTATGGGATTTGTAGTCCTGGGGGATCTGGGATATGTAGCCCTGAAGGATTTTGGGATTTGTAGTCCTGGAAGATTCTAGGACATTTACCAATGGAGGATTGTGGGATATTTAGGGTTGGAGGATCTCTTAATTTGCAGACCTGGAGTTTTCTGGGAATTGTATTCCTTCACTTTGCTGAATTTTGTAGTCCTAGAGGATTCTGGGATTTTAGGCCCTAAAAAAATAGAATTTGTAGCCCTGAAGAATTTTGGGAATTGTAGCACTGGAAGATTCTGGGATTTGTACCCATGCAGGAGTCTGGAAATTTTAGTCCTGGAGGATCCTGGGTTTCTTAGCCCTTGAGGATTTTGTGAATTGTAGTCTTGGAAAACCCTGGGATTTGTAGACCTGGAGGACTGTGGGATTTGTAGTCTTGGAATATTCTCAGATTTTTAGTTCTGGAGGTTTCTAGGAATTATAGCCCTGAAGGATTCTGGGATTTGTAGTCCTGGAGCATACTGGGATTTGTTGTCTAGGTGGATTCTGAGATTTCTAGCCTTGTAGTATGGTTGGAATTGTAGCCAAGGAGAATTCTTGGAATTGTAGCTTTGGAGGATCATAAGATATGTAGCCTTAGAGGACTTTGGGGTCCGTAGTCCTGGAGAATTCTGGGATTTGTAGTCCTGAAAGATACTAAGATTTGTTGCTCTCAAGTATTCTGGGATCTGTAATTATGGTGGATTGTGCAATTTGCATCCCTGGAGGATTCTTGAACTTGTAGCACTGGACTATTCAGGGAATTGTATTCCTGGTGGATTCTCAGATTTGTAGCCCTGGAGCATTCTGGGATTTGTAGTACTAGAGGATTCTGGAATTTTTTAGTCCTGTACAATTCTGTGATTTGCTGCCATTTTGCTTCTGGGATTTGTAAACCTTTAAAATTTTTTAATTTGTAGCCCAGTAGAATTCTGGGAATTTTAGTCCAGAAATTCTGGGTTATGTAGCCTTGGAGGATTATGGAAATTGTAGCCCTGGCAAATTCTCATAATTGTAGTCCTAGATGAGCCCTGCTAAACTGTGGCCAATGATGCAGTGGCCCCCTGTCAGTGCAGCCAGAAACAGTGGCTCACAGACCAGAAACAGCATGTCCAGAACCAAAAACAGTGCCAGAAACAGGGCTTCCATTGCTAAGGACACTGGGAAGCTGGAGGATGTGGCCATTCTGATTGAGACGAAGCATGAATACTCCATGGAGCTGAGCATCACCATTGCTGTCAGTGCCTCACTGCTCTTCCTCAACATAAGCACTTCATTGTGCTATACTACAAGAAGGACAAGCTGCACCAAGGAAAGCACTGCTGCCTTCATGGTAATTGTGAGGATGTCTGTTAGAGACATTATGGTAAAGTACATAAATCCCAGAATCCTCCAGAACTAAAAATCCCAGAGTATTCCAGGACTACACATCCCACAATCATCCAGAGATACAAATCCCAGCTGAAAAAATGAAAACATTCCAGGATCCTTCAGGACTGCACATTCCAGAATGCTCCAGTATGAAAAATCATATAATCGTGCACGGGTACAAATCCCAAAATCCTCCAGGGCTACAAATCTCAGAATTCTCCAGAACTACAATTCCCAGAATCCTCCAGTACTATAAATCCCAGGATCCTCCAGGACGACACTTCTCAGAAACCTCCAGAATTAAAAATCCCTGAATCTTCTAGGACTACAAATCACAAGATCATCAAAGGCTACAAATCACAGAATTTTCCAAGACTACAAATCAGAGAAACTGCCAGGAGTAAAAATCCCAGAATCCTCCATGGCTACAAATCTCAGAATCTAGGATCTTACAGGACTACAAATTTCAGGATGCTCCAGGGCTATAAATCCCGTAATCATCAAATACTACAAATAACAGAATTATCCAGAGCTCCAAATCCCAGAGTCTTCCAGAAGTACTAATCCCATAATAATCCACGAGTTCAAATCCCAGAATCCTCCTGGACTATAAAACCTAGAATCTTCCAGGACTAAAAATCCCAGAATTTTCCAGGACTACAAATCCCAGAATCCTCCAGGCTTCAATTTCACAGAATCCTCCTGTGGTACAAAACTCAGTATACTTCAGGACTACAAATCCAATAATCCTCCAGGGCTACAAATCCTAGGATCTTCCAGGGTTAAAAATCCCAGTACCTTCAGGACTACAAATCCCACAATCCTCCAGGGCTACAAATCCTAGGATGCTCCAGGACTACAATTCCCAGTTTTCTCCTGGGCTACAAATTCAAGAATCCTGCAGGGCTAAAAATCTCAGAATCATCCAGAACTAAAATTCCCAAACCCTTGGGCAAGTACAAATTCTAGAATCCTCTTGGGACACAAATCCCATAATCCTCCACAACTACAATTCCCAGAAACCTCCAGATCTACAAGCCACAGAACCATCAAAAACTATAAATTTGTGAATCCTCCTGGACTAAAAATCCTACAATGCTTCAGGCCTACATATCCCAGGATTCTTCAGAACTACAATTCCCAGAATACTTCTGGGCTACAAATCTCAGAATCCTCCAGGATTACAAATATCAGAAGCAAAATGGCAACAAATCACAGAATTTTGCAGAACTATAAATCCCATAATCCTCCAGTACTACAAATCCCATAATCCTACATGGATTCTAATCCCAGAATCCTCCAGGGCTAACTATCACAGCATCCTCATGTGGCACAAAATGCAAAGTGCTCCAGGACTACAATACCCACAATCCTCCAGGTCTAATATTCCCAGAATCCTACAGGGCTACAAATCCCAAAATCCTCCAGACTACAAATCCCAGAAATCTTCTGAGCTACAAATCACAAATCGTCCATGGCTACAAATTCCAGAATCTTCTATAACTACAAATTCAGATATTCCAGGAATAAAAATCCCAGAATTCTCCAGGGCTACAAGTTCAGGGATCCTACTGAACTACAATTCTATGAATCCTCCTGGACTACAAATCCCAGAATACTCCAGTAGTATACATCCCAGAATCTTGTGATAAAACAAATCTCATAATCCACCAGGGTTTCAAAACACAGAATCCTCCAGGACTACAAATCCCAAAATTGTCCAGGGCTACATATCCTAGGACTGTCCATTTCTATAATTCCCAGAATTCTCCTGGGCTACAATTCCAACTATCCTACAAGTCTAAAAATTTCAGAATATTCCAGGAGAATACAAATTCTAGGATCATCCAGGACTACAATTCCTAGAATAGTACAGGGCTGAAAATCCCAGAATTCACTAGAGTTAAAAATCTTTTGATCCTCCAGAGCTAAAATTCCCAGAATTTTCAAGACTACAAATCACATAATCAATCAGGACTACAATTCTCAGAATCCTCCATGGCTAAAAATACCAGAAATCTCCAGGGCTAAAAATCCCAGAAGCCTATAGGTATACAAATCCTAAGATCCTCCAGGACTACAAGTCCCAGAATCCTCCATTGTGACAAATAACAGAATCCTCAAGAACTACTATTCCCAGAGTCATCCAGGGTTACAATTCCTAGAAACCTCCAGAAAAAAACCCCAAGGATCCTCCAGGTCTACAATTACCAGAAAAATTCAGGACTACAAATCCCAAAATCCTCCAGAACTACAAAGCCCATAATCCTCCAGGACTAAAAATCACAGGATCCTCAAGGACTACAAATCCCAAAATCCTTCAGTGCTACAATTCCCAGAATCCTTCAGGGCTAAAAATCCTAACACTAACAAACATTAACCAACTATCCAATCCTAACAAACTAGGCAACGTTAGACCCCTTAATCCACCCTAACCAACTAACCAACACTAAACAACAAACCAACCCTAACACACAAACAAACCCTAACCAGCTAACAAACACAAACCTACTAACCAACCATACCACTAAACCTAACCCAGTAACCAACCCTAACCAAATAACCCTAAACCAATAACCATCCCTATATCACTAACCAGCCATAACCCACTAATCCAACCCCATTAACTAACTCTAACCAACTAACCAACCATAACACACTAACCAACCCTAATGTACTAAACAGCGATAAACCACTAACACTAACACACTAACCAATACTAAATAACTAACTGGAAAGTGAATTGTATATGATATTTGAATAGATGCACTGAAACAAATGTTTCAACTGACAATCTGAACCTAAAAATATCAAACACGTGGGTTTGAATCATTGGGAAGTGATTACAAACATTATGGTAAAGTGAGAGGAGTATATTACAGAAATTATGGTAAAGGACCAGAGCAACTATTAGAGACATTACAGTAAAGGACCAGAACAACTATTAGGGACATTACGGTAAAGGACCAGGACAACTCTTAGAGACATTAAGGTAAAGTGTAAGTGCATCTAATACCCAATTAAATGTTTTTGTGTACCATTAATAGCACAGGCAATGAATGAAGCAGCATTTGGGGACTAAAAGGCTACTAAACAAACCCTTGAAATTGATTTATGAACAATTGATGTGAGGGGTGATCATGTCTTAATGCTGTTGGGAAGACCACCTCTGTCCTAATGATGAGAGGAAGACAACATCTGTCCTAAAGCTGCGAGGGCTAGAACATCTGTCATAATGATGCAGGGAAGACACATCTGTGTTAATTCTCAGGGGAAGACCACATCTGTCAAAATGCTGAGACAGAAACCACACCTGTAACAATGCTGAGAGTGTGTCTATTACTGATATTATGGTAAGACTCAAGGGCGTCTATTAGACTCATTATTGTAAAGTGCAAGTGCATCTATTGAAGACATTATGGTAAAGTGTGAGGGCATCTATTAGAGATGTTACAGTAAAGTGCAAGGGAGTCTATTGGACACATTATGGTAAATTAAAAGAGAGTTTGTTAGAGACATTACGGTAAAGTACATAAATACCAGAATTCTTCATAACAAAAAATCCCAGAAATTTCCAGGACTAAAATTACCAGAATCCTGCATGGGTAAAAGTACCAAAATCCTCTTCAGAAGCAAATATCATCATCCTCCAGGACTACAATTCCTAGAATCCTCCAGGAACACAATTCCCATAATCCTCCAGGGCTTCATATCCCAAAATCTTCCAGGACTAGAAATCCCACAATCTTTCAAGGCCTGAAATATCAGAATCCTCCAGGACTACAAAAGCCAGGATAGAGTGGGACTACAATTCCCAGAATCCTCCAGGACTACAAATCCCAGAATCTTCCAGGAGAACAAATCCTAGAATTTCCTGGGCAACCAATCCCAATATTCTCTAGGGCTAGAAATCCCAGATTCCTGCATTGCTAAAAATCACAGAATCCTTTAGAGTGAGAAATCCTAGGATCCTACAAGACTACAATTCCCAAAATTCTCATGGGTTACAATTACAAGAATCCTCCAGTACTACAAATCCCATAATCCTCCAGGGGTTCAAACCCCAGAACTCTCCAGGACTACAAATCCTATGATCATACAGGACTACAAATCACAGAATTTTGAGTGCTACGTATCCCAGAATATTCCAAGGCTAAAAACCCCAGAATCCTTTAGAGCTACAAATCCCAGAACTCTCTTTGGCTACATGACCCATGAACCTGAAGGACTAAAATTCCCAGAGTTCTTCTGGGCAACATATTCCAGAATCCTCCAGGGCTACAAATTCCAGAATCCTGCAGGGCTACAAATCCCAGAATCTATCAGGACTACAAATTCCAGGATCCTCAAGGACTACAATTCACAAGATGCTCCAGGGCTAAAATTCCCAGAATTCTCAAGGACTATATGTCCGATAATGTATCAGGACTACAATATCCAGAATCCTCCAGGACTAAAATACCCAGAATCCTCCAGAGGTACACATGTCAGAATCCTTCTAGGCTAAAAATCCCAGAATCTTCCAGGACTACATGTCCGATAATGTATCAGGACTACAATACCCAGAATCCTCCAGGACTAAAATACCCAGAATCTTCCAGAGGTACACATGTCAGAATCCTTCCAGGCTAAAAATCCCAGAATCTTCCAGGACTACATATCCCAGGATCCTCCAGGACAAAAATTCCCATAATTCTCCTGAACTACAAAGTGGATTTTGTACTACAAAGAGGATTCTGGGATTTGCAGTCCCGGAGGTTTCTCTGATTTGTGGTCCTGGAGGATTCTGGGATTTTGAGTCCTGGAGGATTCTGGGATTTGTAGCCTTGAGGATTCTGGGAATGAAGCCCTGAAGGATTATGCTATTCCTGGTCCTGAAGGATCTTGGAATGTCACTATTGCATTGTTGTGATTTGTAGCTATGTAGGATCCTGGGAAATTTATACCTGGAGGATTGTGGGATTTGTAGTCCTGGAGGATTATGGGATTTGTAGTCCTGGAGGATTCTGGGATTTGTAGTCCTGAAGGATTCTGGGATTTGTAGTCCTGGAGGATTCTTTGATTTGTAGCTGTGAAGGATTTCTGAAATTGTAACCCAGAAGAATTTTGTAATTTGTAGCCCTGGAGGATTCTGGGAATTGTCATGCTGGAAGATTCTGGGAATTTTAGCACTGGAGGATTGTGGGATTTGTAGTTCTGGATGATTCTGTGATTTGTAGTCTTGTAATCATAGTATTCACAGCCCTAGAGGATTCTGGGATTTGAACCCGTGGTGGATTATGGGATTTGTAGTACTAGAGGAGTTTGGGTTTTGTATTCTGGGTTTTGTAGTCCTTGTAGATCCTGGGATTTGCAGTCCTTTATGATCCTAGGATATGTAGCCCTGGGTGACTCTGGGATTTGTAGTCCTGGACTATACTGAATTTTCTTCCATAGGAGGATTCTGAGAAATGAAAGCCTGGAGGATTCTGAGATTTGCAGTCCTGGAGGATTCTGGGATTTGTAGTCATGGAGGATTCTGAGATTTGCAGCCCTGGAGGATTCTGGGTTTTGTAGTCCTAGAGGATTCTGGGATTTAATAGATGCCCTCACACTTTACCATAATGTCTCTGATAAATGCTCTTGCCCTTTACCATAATTTCTCTAATAGATGCACTCACAAATTAAGGTATTGTCTCTAATAGCCGCCCTCACGATTTACCATCATATCTCTAATAGATGCCCTCTCAATTTATCGTCATGTCTCTTATAGATGCCTTCACTATTTACTGTAATGTCTCTAATAGATGCCCTCACTATTTATGGTAATTTCTCTAATAGTAGCCCTCACAATTTACCGTAATGTCTCTAATAGACTCCCTTGACTGTTACCTTAGTGGTTTATGGCTGGATAGTGAGTTAGGGCTGATTAATTGTTTAGGGTTAGGGTTAGGGTTAGGTTTAGGGCCTAAGTTTGGTTACTTGGTTAGGATTGTTACTAGAAAGGGTTACTCGGTTAGGGTTAGTGATTTATAGCTGGTTAGTTGGTTATTGTTTTTTAGTGTTAGGATTTGCTGTCCTAAATAATATTGGTAGTTATTGCCCTGGAGGATTCTGAGATTTGTAGTTTTTGACAATCATAGAATTTTTGGCCTGAAGGATTCTGGGATGTAAACCTGTGGAGGATTTTGGATTTTGTGGTACTGGAAGATTCTGGGATTTTTAGTCCTGGAGGATTCTGGGATTGAAACTCTGAAGAATTATGGAATTTGTAGTTTTGGAAAATTCTGTCATTTGTAGCCATTTGCTTCAGGGATTTGTAGCCCTGGAGAATCCTGGGGTTGTCACCATTTAGATTCTGGGTTATGTACCCCAGGAAAATTCTGGATTTGTAGTCGAGCAGGGGGTTGGAAATTTTAGTCCTGGATTATTTTGGGATACTTAGCCCTTGAGGATTCTGAAATTTTTAGTTCTGGATGATCCCAGGAATTGTATTTGTAGTCTGGGAAGGTTCTAGGATTTTTAGTCATGCTGCATAATACTGGTAATTTTTGCCCTGCAGAATTCTGGGATTTGTAGTCATGGAAGATTCAGGGCTTTTTAGGCCTGTAGGATTCTGGGATTGGTAGTCTTGGAAGAATCTGGGAATTGTAGTCATGTAGGACACTGGAAAATATAGCCATGGAGGATTGTGGGATTTGTAGTCCTGGAGGATTCTGGGATTTTAACCCTTGTAGGATAGTTGGAATTGTATCCCAGTAGAATTCTGGTAATTCTTGTCCTGGAGGATCCTAGGATATGTAGCCATGGAGGATTGTGGGATTTGTAGTCCTGGAGGATTCTGGGATGAGTTTCCCTGGAAGATTGTGAAAATTTTAGCACTGGAGTATTCTGGGATTTGAACCCCTGGAGGATTGTGTGATTTGTAGTCCCGAAGTATTCTGAATTTTGTACCACAGGAGGATTCTGGGATATTTACTCCTAGAGTACTTTGGGATTTTTAGGCCTGGAAGCTTTTGGGAATTGTAGCCCTTGAGGATTCTGGGATTTGTATCCATGCAGGGGTCTTGGAATTTTAGTCCTAGATGACTTTATGAATTATTGTCATGGAGGATTATGGGATTTGCAGTACTGGAGAATTCTGGGATTTATAGTTTTGGAAGATTCTGTGATTTGTTGTCTTGGAGGATTTGAACTTCTGCAGGATTATGGGATTTGTAGTACTGGAGGATTTGGGGACTTGTAGTCCTGAAGGATTATGGTATTTTTCGCCCTGGAAGATTCTGCAGTACTTAGCTTTTGAGGTTTCTGTGAATTGTCATCCTGGAGGACACTGGGATTTGTAGTCCTGGATTATTCTGAGATTTGAACCCTTGGAGGATCTTGGGACTTGCAGTCCTGAAGGATTCTGGGAATTGTAGCTCTGGATGATTCTGGTGTCTATTAGAGATCTTATGGTACATTTCCAGCATATCTATTAGTTACATAATGGTTATTTGTGAGTGTGTCTATTAGAGACATTACAGAAAGTTCATGAACATCTATTAAAGAAATTACGATAAAGTTCATTGACATCTATTTGAAACATCACGGTCATTTGCGATGGCTTACACATTACAGTACAGTGCAAATGCATCTATGTGAGTCATCACAGTAAAGTGAGAGAGCGTCTATTAGTAACCTTACGGTAAAATTCAAGGGTGATTATTAGAAACCATACGGTAAATTGCGAGGGTATATATTAGAAAATTTATGGTAAAGTGGGAGGGTGTCTATAAGAGACATTACAGTAAAGGTTCAGGTGACAATTGGAGACATTACAGTAAAGTGTGAGGACGTATATTACAGACATTATCCTAATTTCCGAGTGCGCATATTAGAGACATTTCAGTAAAGTGCAAAGGCATCTATTAGAGTCATTATGGTAAATTGTGAGAGCATGTATTAGAGATATTACAGTAATTTTGTGAGAATGCCCATTAGAGACATTATGGTAAATTGTGAGGGCGTCTATTAGAGACATTATAGTAAACTGCGAGGGCGTCTATTAAAGGCATTATGGTAAATCCCAAAATCCTTCAGAGCTAAAAACTCACAGGTTCCTCCAGGACTACAATTCACAGAATCCTACAGGGCTACAAACCCTGTGATCTTCCAAGACTACAGTTCCCATAATTATCCAGGGCAACTATTACCTAGGACTACAGTCCTAGGACCTTCTAGGACTACAATTCCCAGAATGTTGCAGAGCTACAAATCCCACAAACCTCCAGGGGATCAAATACCAGCAGGCACATGGCACCATTCCCAGATTCTACAGGACTACAAATCCCAGAATCATCCAGAGCTACAATTCCCAGAATCCTTCAGGACTGCAAGTCCCAAGATCCTCCAAGGGTTCAAATCTCAGAATAATCCAGGACTACAAATCCCAGTGTCCTCCAGGATGACAATTCACAGAAACCTCAAAAGCTAAGTACTGCAGAATCTTCCAGGGCGAAAAATACCATAATCCTTCAGGACTACAAGTCCCCAAATCCTCCAGTACTACAAATCCCATAATCCTGCAGAAGTTCAAATCACAAAATCCTTCATGTCTACAAATCATATGATATTCCAGGACTGCAAAGCCTAGAATTTTCAAGGGCTAAAAATTCTCATGATCATCCAGGACTACCAGACCAAGAATCTTTCAGGACTACAAATCCCAGAATCCTCTAGTACTATAATATCCATAATCTTCCAGGGTTCAAATCCCAGAATCCTGCAGGGCTAAAAATCATATGATCCTCCAGGACTACAATTCCCAGAAATCTCCTGGTGTACAATTCCAACAATCCTGCAGGGCTACAAGTTCAAGGATCCTTCGTGACTACAAATCCCACAATCCTCCAGGGCTAAACATCCCAGGTTCCTCCAGGACTACAATTCCCAGAATTCTCCTGGGACACAAATCCCAGATTATTGCAGAAATACAAATCCCAGAAGCAACATGGCAAAAAGTTACAGAATTTTCCAGGACTACAAATCCCATAATTCTGTAGTACTGTAGCATTCTGGGGTTTGTAGTCCGGTAAAATTTTGGGACTCATACTCCTGGAGAATCCTGGATTTCTCACCATTTTGATTCTGGGTTATGTTGCCCAGGAACATTCTGGAATTTGAAGCTGTGCAGGAGGTTGGGAATTTTAGTCCTGGAGGATTTTGGGATTCTTAGCCCATGAGGATTCTGGAATTTTTTGTTCTAGAGGATTTTGGGAATTGTAGTCCTGAAGGATACTAGGATATGGAGCCCTGGAGGCTTCTGGAAATTGTAGCTTATAGGATTCTAGGATAAGTTTCCCTGGAAAATTGTGAAATTTTCAGTACTGCAGGATTCTGACATTTGTAGCCCTGGAGGATTCTGGAATTTGAACCCCTGGAGGATTATGGGATTTGTACAACTGCAGGATTATGAGAATGTTAGTCCTGGAAAATTTTGTGATTATTTTTTTGCCATTTTGCTTCTGGGAATTGTAGTCCTGGAGGATTCTGGGATTTGTAGCTGTGCAGGATTCTGGGAATTGTAGTCCTGGAAGGACCTAGGATTTGTAGTACTGGATAATACTGATAATTGTTCCCTGGAGGATTTTGGGATTTGTAGTCCTGGAAGGTCCGAGGATTTGTAGTCCTCAAGGATTCTGGGATTTGTACTCCTGGAAGATTCTGGGATTTGTAGCCCAGAAGTATTAAGGGAATTATAGTCTGGGAGGATTCTGGGGTATGTAGACCTGGAGGAATCTCAGATTTGCAGTAATGGAGGTTTCAGGACATCTAGACCTGGAGGATTCTGGGAATTGTAGTCCTGCACTATCCTGGGTTGTAGTCCTGGAGGATTCTGATAATTCAGGCCTTGAAAGATTATGGGATTTGTAGTCCTGAAAGATTTTGGGATTTGTAGATCTGGAGGATTCTGGGAATTGTATAGCCGTAGCATCCTGGGAATTGTAGTTGTTGAAAATTATGGGAATTGTCTTTGAAGAGGATTCTGAGGTTTGTATCTGTGCAGGAGCCTTGGGATTTGTAGTCCAGGAGAATTTTGTGAATTGTAGCCCTAAAGGATCTTGGTATTTGTAGTCCAGGAGGATTCTGAGAATTGTTGACTTAGTGGATTCTGGAAATTACCTTAATGTCTCTAATAGACGCCCTAGCACCTTTTGTAATATCACTAAAATACGCCCTCACAATTTAACATAATATTTATAATAAATGCCCACACATTACAGTAATATCTCTAATAGATGTCCTTTCACTTTACCATAATGTCTCCTATAGAAACACTCACACTTTACCGTAATGTCGCTAATAAATGACCTCGAAAGTTAACATACTATCTCTAAAAGACACACTCACAAATTATTGTAATGTCTGTAATTGACACACTCAAATTTACCATATGTCTCTAATAGATGCCATGACACTTTACTGTAATATCTCTAATAGACACCCTTGCATTTTGCCAAAATGTCTATAATAGATGCATTCACAATTTACCATAAGTCTCTAATAGATGCCTTTGCAATTTACATTAATGTTTATAATAGACACTCACACATTACCCTAATCTCTTTCATATTCACCCTGACAGATTGCTGTAATGTCTCTAATAGATGAACTCAAAATTTACTGAAATGCCTCTAATACACACCCATGAAGATTACCGTAATTTCTCTAATAGATACCATTAGCTTTACCATAAGAACTCTATTAGACACCATCAAATTTTACTGTAATATCTTAAAAGATGCCCAAGCAATTTACCATAATGTCTCTTAGAGACACCCTCACACCTTACCATAATGTCTCAAATAGACGCCCTCACATTTTACCATAATATCTCTAGTATAGGCACTTGCACCTTGTTGTAATAACTCTAATGTACATTCTCACACTTTACCATAATGTCTCTATTGGGCATCCTCACAATTTACTGTAATGTCCTTAATAGACGTTTTTGCAATTTACCATAATGTCTCAAATAGATGCCATCCCAATTACCGGAATGTCTCTAATCATCCCTGTTGGAATTTACCATAATGTCTATAATAGATGCCCTCACAATTTACCATATTGTCTCTGATAGACACATTTGCAATTTACAGTAATATTTATAATAGACAACCTTGGGCTTTACAGTAATGTCTCGAATAGATGTGCTCACACTTTACTGCACTATCTCTTACATTTGCCCTCAAAGTTTACCGCAATGTTTCTAAAAGACACCCTCGATTTATCATGATATATGTAATACACAACCTTGCAATTTACAATAATGTCTCTAATAGAAGTCCTCACAATTTACTGGAATGTCTCTAATACACATACTCAAATACAACACAGTGTCTCTAATAGAAAACCTCGCACTTTACCATAATGTCTTCAATAGATGCCATTGCACATTACTGTAATGTCTCTTAAAGACGCCCTTCAAATTACTGTAATGTATGTAGATGTGCTCACAACTTACTGTAATGTCTCTAATAAACTCCCTTGCACTTTACAGTAATGTCTCTAATAGTGCTTACAATTTACCACAATATCTCTTATAGACACCCTCACAACTTACCATAATGTCTCTAATAGATGTCCTTGATTTTTGTCCTAATATATCTAATAGATGCCCTTGCACATTACCATAATGTCTCTAATAGATGCACTCACAATATACTGTAGTGTTTCCAATAGATGCTCTGGCACCTTTATGTAATTTTAGTAATAGATGCCATTTTAATTTACTATAATGCCTCTATTAGAAACACTCGATTTTATCATAATATATCTAATAGATAACATTGTATTTTCCTATAATAATTCTCTGAGGATTCAAATCCCAGAATCCTCCAGCACTACAAATACTTCGATGCTCCAGGACTACAATACCAAAATTCCCCTGGGCTACAATTCCAATAATCATCGAGGGCTACAAAACCCATGATCCTTGAGGACTACAATTCACAAAATAGTTCAGTTCAACAAATCCCAGAATCCTCCAGATTAAAATTCCCAGACTTCTCCACAGGTACTAATGCCAGAATCTTATTCAGGGACAAATCCCATTATTCTCTAGGGTTTCAAATCACAGAATTCTCCAGAGCTAAAAATACCATAATCAACCAGGACTACCAATCCCAGAATCCTTCAGAACTACAAATCAGAGAATTATCCAGGGCTACAAGGCCTAGAATACTCCAGGCCTAAAATTCTAAGAAATCTTCAGAACTAAAGATCCCAGAATCTTCCAGAGCTAAAACTCCCAGATTCTTTCAGGACTAAAATTCCAAGAAACATTCAGAACTAAAAATCCCAGAATCTTCCAGGGCTAAAACTCCAAGAATCTTTCAGGACTGAAATTCCAAGAAACCATCAAAACTAAAAATCCCAGAATCCTCCAGGTATATAAATCCCAGAATCCTCCAAGGCTAAGAATCCCAGAATCCTGCAGAACAACAAATTCCACAATCCTCCAGAGGAGCCAATCCCAGCAGGCAAATGGCCACATTCCAGAGTCCATCAGGACTACAAATACCTTAATTCTCTAGGGTTACAAATCCCAAATAATCAGAGACCAGAAATCCACGAATTTTCCAAGACTAAAAATTTCTGAATCTTCCAGGACTACAAGTCCCAGAATCCCCCAGGGGTTCAAATCCCAGAATCCTCCAAAAATACAAATCCCAGGATCATCCAGTAGTATAAATTCCAGAATAGTCCATGACTACAAATCCCATAATCCTCAATATGTTCAAATCTCAGAATCTTCAGGGCTACAAATTCTATGATCCTCAAAATGTACAATTCCCCAAATTCTCCTAGGGTAAAATTCTAAGAATCCCCCAGGGTAACAAATCCCACAATCTTCCAGGCCTAAAAATTACCAAATCCTCCAGGATTACAAACCCCAAAATTCTCTTTAGACACAAATCCCAAGGTTCTACAGGGTAACAATTACCAGTATTATCCAGGAGTTCAAATACTAGAACTTTCCAGGAATTCAATCCCAAGAAACCTGCAGAGCTACAAATCCCACAATTCTCCAAGAGAACAATTCCCAGAAGGCAAATGGCAACATTCCTGGATCCTTCAAGACTAAGAATACCAAAATCTTTCTTGGCTACAAATCCCATAATCCTCAAGAACTTCGAATCCCAGAAAACTCCAGTACTACACATCCCATATTACTATAGAGGTTCAAATCCAAAAATCCTCCAGGTCTACAAATTACAGAATCCTCCATGGCTATATATCCCAGGATTCTACATGACTACAATTCCCAGAATTCTACAGAGCTAAATACGCCAGAATCCTCTAGAGCTACATATCCCAGGTTCTAACAGGACTACAAATCCTATAATCCTCCAGGGGTTCAAATCCCAGGTTCTTCTAGAGATACATATACCAGGAGGCTCCTTAACTATAAACCCAGAATTTTCAAGGGCTACATATTCCAGCATGCTCCAAAACTACAAATCACAGAATCCTCCAGGGCAACAATTCCAAGAATTGTCCAGGGATACTAATTCCATAATCTTCCAGTACTACAAATCACAGAATTCTCCAGTAATACAAATCCCATATTCCTACACAGGTTCAAATCCCAGAGTCCCCCAGGGCTACATGTCCTAGGATCCTCCAGGACTACAATTCCCAGAATTCTCCTGGGCTACAATTCCCAGAATCCTACAGATGGACAAATCTCAGAAATCTCCAGGAATTCACATCTCAGCAGGAAAATGGAGACATTCAAGGATCCTTCAGGACTAAGAATACCATACCCATCCCATAATCCTCCAGGGCTACACATGTCATAACTAGAGACATCACCATAAATTTTGAGGTCAGGTATTAGAGACAGTATGGTAAAGTTCACGGGCATCTATTAGAGATATTATGGTAAATTGCAAGGGCATCTATTAGAGACATTGCAGTAATTTGCGAGAGCATCTATTAGAGAGATTATGGTAAATTATGAGGACATCTATTAGAGACACTACAGTAGAGTTTGAGGGCATCTTTGGAGATATTGCAGTAAAGTGCTAGTGCAGCTATGAGAAACAATATGGAAACGTGTGAGTGTGTCTATTAGGGACATTACTGTAATTTTGAGTGCATGGATTAGAGACATTACAGTAAATTGCAAGGGCATCATTTAGAAACATTATGGTAACATGAAAGGGCATCTACTAAAGACATTATGGTAAAGTGCAATGGTGTCTATTATATATATTACAATAAAATGCTAGGGCATCTATTATAGGCATTACATTAAATTAAAAGGGCACCTATTACTAAAATTACAATAATGTGCCAGGGTGTCTATTGGAGACATTCCCGTAAATTGTTAAAACAATTTGTAGTCCAGGAAATTTCTGGGATTTGTAGTCCAGGAGATTTCTGGGATTGGTAGTCCAGGAGATTTCTCTAATAGACGCCCTAGCACTTTACTGTAATTTCTCTAATTTATGCCCTTGCACTTTACCATAAGGACTCTAATAGACACCATCAAATTTTACTGTAATATCTCTTATAGACACCCTCGCATTTTACCCTAATGTAGACATACTCACAACTTATCTTAATATTGCAAATAGATGCCTTCGAACCTTACCATAATGGCTGTAATAGATGCCCTGACAATTTACCATAATGTCTCTAACAGATGACTTTGTGCTTTACTGTAATGTCTTTTTTTTCTTCTTTTTTCTTCTTTATTTTATATTTAACAAAAATAAGTAACATGAATTTAAAGTGAGGAAAAGTTAACAATAACTATGAACAGGATAAGAATCATAAGCATGGCATATCAAGGGTGGTAATGCAAATAAGATTGCTACACATAAATTTACTATGTGTTCAGCTTTCCCTCTGAATTTTTTTTCCCATCCCTGTATATCCTCATTCAAGGTCCCTTCCCCCTCCCAACACATCTTGACATTTCTCTTCTCTGCAACTCCCCATCCCTTCGCTGGGCAGGGAGCAGACAGTCCTATGGTCCCACTGACCCAATAATGCTTAGATCAGTCTCCACTTCTGGCCAAATCCAGTTCTTTCCCCCCTCCCTCAAGAGTGAGTCAGTTGTTCCTATAGTTGGACTGGGGTTTGAAGGGTCAGTCCAGGGTGTTTCTGATCCCAAGCTGTTCGGTGGTTGTGGTTTGCAGCTTGGGCATGTTTGGCTTTTTTTCTTGTTTGTTTGTTTAGAGACCACTAGTGAGTGAGTACATCCCCTGCTTATCTCTCTGAGTTTGTGAGACTTCGCTCAGGAGGATATTCTCCAAATCCATCCATTTGCCTGT